>CAUYPK010026429.1:0-13486 GCA_963574355.1 Loris lydekkerianus | reverse complement strand
GCCATAAATTAGTTTCATAGTAGGGCTGAGTACATTGGATACTTTTTCTTCCATTCTTGAGATACTTTACTAAGAAGAATATGTGCCAGCTCCATCCATGTAAACATGAAAGAGGTAAAGTCTCCATCTTTCTTTAAGGTTGCATAATATTCCATGGTGTACATATACCACAGTTTATTAATCCATTCCTGGATCGATGGGCACTTGGGCTTTTTCCATGACTTAGCAATTATGAATTGGGCTGCAATAAACATTCTTGTACAAATATCTTTGTTGTGAAACCTTATTTCAACCATTTTCTTTAGAGGGTCTCTCAAAATCTCAGGTCTAAAATATCCTAAAAGGCTATCCAAGCTTTCTCTGATGCTTGGCCCACCAACTCCAACATTCTTGCACCTGCTTGGTCGTCTCCCATCACAGGGAGCTTATCTCTTTCCTAGGCAGTTCTGTCCATCTTTAGATAGGCAACTCTTCTGCCTTTCCATAGCATGTACTCACTGGCCCCCGTTAAATCCTCCAGAGTGTCAGATGCAAGTCTTATCATTCTTTCTCATGGTTATATAAGCTTATGTGTAAACTTGGATCTTCCTTCATGCTTGTTTTCTCCAGGCTAAAAATAATTTTTGCTTGGTAAAATTTTATGATTTCCTCTTACTCAGAACCTTAACTTTTCTAGTTTATAATAATTGATTTATTCTGAGCTATCTGGCCCTATATCATCTCCTGTAAATGTACAATTATGCTTGTACACAGGCACACACACACCCCTCAAAAGACCCATATTGGGTCCTGGCAAAGACCTCTGGGACTCAAAGCCAGATACTCTTTATTCCTTATTCAGAGATTGTCCTTGAACAAGAAAGGTGTGTTTAGGTTATCCATCTCTCCTCTCAGGCCTCTCCCAGTGGTAGATGGAATTCTCTGGCCACTCAGTTTAGCTCTTGGAATATGCACTATGAAATAATGGCTGGTAATATAGTTGTCATAGAAAAAGTCCAGCCTATGGAGTGAAGGTTAGATCTAAATTCCAGCTCTTCTATGAATTTGTTCTGAGATCTTGTACTTGATGATTAACTTTCTGGGCTTTTATTTCTTCATCTGTAAACGAGGGAGGTGGTATCTACTTCAAAGTCTTGCTTAAAGAACTAAATAAAATAATGAATTTAAAGTGCTTGGCTTCTGGTGGACATTTTTATAAGTGATAGCTACTACTAATAAAAAGAAACAATTTTTCAGTAGAAAAATTATGGCTTAGCCATACTCTAAAAGAAATAAGTAGTTTTTTTGTTTTCTTTTTTTTTTTTTTTATTGCAACAGTATCTATTATCATTTGTCAGTCTCATTTAAGTTATCTCTGGCCTCTGATTGACAGTAAATCTTTTTAAAATAATAGCAGGCACCCACAGTTCTCTTGTCCTCACCGCATATTCATTCTGCAGTCTAAGGACAGATTGGGTTTCTGGCCCCGTCTATTCTCTGAAACTGCCTCCTTTGAGAGATGTCCTTTTAACCAAAGCCAAGAGACTCTTGTGGGCCTCAGCCTCCCTGCAGAATCTAATACTATCAGCCAGACGACTGTTCAAGAAAGCGCCCTCCACTTTTCCTCAAGGCTACCATATTCTTCTGGCTTTCCTTCCACCTTTCTAGAGGCTCCACAGCCTCCTTTTACACATCTTCCTTGGGTTAACTCTTAATGGCAGCATTCTTGAAGGTTCTTTCCTGGATCCTCTTCTCTTCTATACTTATGGATAAATTAGCCTGGCTTCAGTGGCCGTCTTTAGGCTAATGATTTGCTACACGTGTCTCCAGTTCATCTTGCTCCAGAAACACAGACTTGTATATCCAACCAACCTCTTGACTTCACTGTCCCAGATCCCATGGATCCCTCACACTTTACCTGTTTAAAGTGGAACCAATCATCTTCCCATCTGTCTTACTCCTGTTTGGGCTGCTCTAACAGAATACCTGAGACTGGGTAATTTATAAAGAACAGAAGTTTATTCTCTCACAGCTCTGGAGGCTGGGAAGTCCAGGATGAAGATGTGGGCCTCTGGTCTGGCAAGGGCCTTCTTACTGTGTCCTCACATGTCAGAAGGCAGGAGGACAAGAGAGACAGCCCACTTCTGAGAGCCCTTTTTATAACAGCATTAATCTACTCAAGGTTAGGGTGAGCCTTCATGACCTAAACACTTCCCATCAGGCCCCACATCCCACTACTGTTGATTTGGGGATTAAATGTCCAACACATGAATTTTTAGTGACACATTCAAACCATTGCATCCTTCTAATCAAACTTAACACCTATGCTTTGTAGCCTAATGTTTGGCACCACCATGCCAATCATTCCCTCCAGTTGCTAAAACCTGAAATCTGGGAGTCAACTTGATTCTTCCCCTACCCGTAGGCCCCATAGCTCATTAACAGTGAGTTCTATCAATTCTGTTTCCTTAATGTCTCAACAAGTTGCTGTATTCTTTCCATTCCCTTCATTACTACTTTTGCCTAGGTCTCCTTTCTTCTGTGTTATTCCTGTTGGTGTGTTTTCTACCTTCCAGCCTGAGTGAGCTTCCTAAATATAATTTTTATGATGTCAGTCTCATGTATGAAATACTTTAATTATCTTCCATTGCCCTCAGGAAAAAAGTACAAATGCTTTGGTCCTGCACACAAGGCCCTGTAACGATCGGATCCCCATCCTCTTCACTAACATCATCCCTTTCAACTCCTCATCCTCAACTTGGTGCCTCTTCTTCACTCCTCTATTCTTCTCTTTCACTTCCCATCACCCACCTCCATTCCCACATATTGAACTACTGGATGGTCCCTGAACTCATTAAAATCTTCACTTTGGGTCTTTGTACATGCTTTCTTTTTTCTTTTTTTCTTTCCTTGTTTTTGAAGACAGAGTCTCACTCAGTTGCCCTGGGGTTGAGTGCTGTGGTGTCACAGCTCACAGCAACCTCTAACTCTTGGGTTCAAGCATTTCTCTTGCCTCATCCTCCCAAGTAGCTGGGACTATAGGCACCCAGCTATTTTATTTATTTAATTTTTTTTTGCAGTTTTTGGCCAGGGCTGGGTTTGAACCCACCACCTCTGGTATATGGGGCTGGCACCCCACTCCTTCGAGCCACAGGTGCTGCCTAGCACCTAGCTATTTTTAGAGACAGGGTATTGCTCTTGCTCAGGCTGGTCTCGAACTCCTGAGCTAAAGCAATCCACCTGCCTTGACCTCGCAGATTCCTGAGATTATAGGCATGAGCCACCGTGCCCGGCCCTGTACATGCTTTCATTTTGATGAAAATTCCTTTTGCTGTCTCTTCATCTGACTAACTTCTAATGTTCTTCAGAAATTACCTTAGATGTCACCTCCTTTGAGATGTCTCTGTTAGTTTATTTAGTAGTAACGTGTCAATGCTGCTTCCTTAGTTGTAACAATGGCTCCAATGTAATGTAGGAAGTTAAAACTAGGGGTATATGGGATTCCTTGCACTATCTTTGCAGCATTTCTGTAAATCTTAAACTATTCTCCTGTGCTGGCTTAACTAGCTGCTGCTTCCGTGTGTCTATAAGGCCCATGTCTATTCTTGTTCAAATACAAAGCACTTAGCATAATATCTTGCCATTGTCTATGTGTCTGTCTCCTCCACTGAAAAAGGATAGAAATCATGTCTTCTCATTCTTGTATCTCTGATGCTAGCATGGTGCCTAGCAAATGAGAAGTGTTTAGTGCCTCCTAAATAAATGTTTGTTGTTAAATAAATTGATTTTGGGGAGCAGTACCAAAGCTTTTGTTTTAGGGTGTCCTGAAATTATAGGAAAATAAGAACTTAAAAGTCACAGACATTATAAATCACTTGTACGTTCTACTTGCTCCTTAGCATGACATATTTGGAAGACATGCAGTGACGGATATATCTGAACATCCTACATACTGTTTATGTTTCTAGGAGAACCACGTGACACTTGTTGCTTGCAGGTAAAGAGCCCCAAGCTGGCTGAGCTGGGTTAGTTCACTCAGGGTGAGCCTCACAGACTGCTGGCAAATCCCAGGAGGGTGTGGACAGTGTGTTGAGTACAGGACAGCCAACTAGGGCAGAGAGCAAAAGAACCGGTTGGAAGAACAACGACACCATAGGGAGATGAATCTCCAGTTTAGCAATTCCAGTCCCAGCACTTGTGTTAATGAGCTCTGTGACCTTGGCCAAGTGTCTACCTCTTTGTAGGCTCCAAACACATTTGTAAAATGAGGGCTTGGTTTGGCTGGTCTCCTAAAGTCCCTTCCAGGATTGATGCTCTGGGAGTCTGTGATCAGCGTGAAGACTGTGTGGGCACCACTGGAAGGAAGCAGGTAAGAGTGTATTAGGAGCACGTGGCAACTGAACCATTGGTTCCAAGTCAGTAGACGTTTTCAGCAAAAGGGAAACCAAGCTAGGACAGAGATTTGTGTCAGTTATCGTGGAAGAAGAGACCTCTGGGCACAATAGCTCACTATTGTGTTTCAAGGACTTAACTCAAGTCCATCAGAAAGAAGTATTTCCCAGAATAGGAGTGGGGGAGGTGGGTGGCAGAGCAGTGGTAATTTTCACTTAATAGAATGCCTATATTTGGGGAAAGTTTATGTTTATTGGCTAGTAGTTTTGACTATTTGCTTTGCAGTGAAATCTTATAAAAGTGATGTGTTAGAGATGATGCAAAGAGTACCAGTTGGAACTTGTTTGGGCAGGAATGACATGAAGGCAGTGTTTCTGAATAGAACTGTTAAGTGCATGTATTAAAATTATTTGGTGTTTTAGGCTATGAACTATTGAGTTATAGAAATTCAGAACTGTCTTAATCCAATGAAAAAAATCCAGTTTATTTTGAATTTTACCTTTCTTAATTGGGTGGTAATGGCTTTGGTAATTATATTAAATAATTTTAATATAAGGACAAGGAAAAGTACATATTTGCCTAGTTGAATAAATATGTCAGAATCTATCTTTACTAGTTAAGAAGATCTAGTACCTGGTAGAGAACTTAGGGTGAATAGAGAAGAAAATAACATTATGATTGTTAAAAATCCTATGGAGATTCTTTTTGTTCACTGCTCACTAGTATCAGAATTTCTGAAAGGCAGGTGGAAACTCCCACCTTTGTTTCTGCAAGAACCGGAAAGAGACAGTCACATGTTATGCACAGGCTTCTGGCTCAGGGCAACTCCTTTCAAATCTGATTCTCCTTCTGTGTTGACTAAGTTTTTTCGCTTTCTTAGAAAAATAGTTATGTAATGATTCATTTGGGTTCAGGGAAGGTAAAGAATCACATAACCTCTTAAAGATTTGGGACTTAAATCTTAGTGGACAAGGCACCAGCTAAATATTAGTTTAGAGATGTACCTCTGTCTTGGCCCTCAGTGTTGAGGTGAGCCAGAAGCAAAGATAAAACCCTGCTGAGAAGTGAGGGAACCAGCCAGAACCAGGGAGAGGAATGGAAAGGGGAGGCCTTCGGGAGGAGGAGCTAAAACACAAAAATTGTAATAGTTAACACTATTGAGCACTTAGTCTATGCCAAGCATGGTTCTAAATCATTGAATATAATTGTCATATCAACCTTCTGAGACAGGCGCTATTATTTCCATTTTACAAATGGAAAACTCAGATAGAAAGAGGTTAAATATTCACCAAAAGATAGATAGCAAGTCGTAGAGCTAGAACCCAAACCTAGGCAGTTTGGCTGTGGAGTTGTTTGCTATTAAGCACCATGCCTTGGTGCATGTATAACATTTTAAGGTTGCACATGACTCTGACTTTTTTTTTACTTGGAGATGGGGTCCTTGCTATTGTCCAGGCTGGCCTTGAACTCTTGGGCTCAAGCAATCCTCTGCCTCAGCCTCCTGAGTAGCTGGGCCTACAAGCACATGCCATCACGCCCAGTGTGACTCTCATTCTGTGTCTCTGTCACTCAGCTGGGGCTGGGAAGGTAATGGACTTTGTTGAATGGTCCTGAACTGAATGGAAGCCAGCAAACTCAGCCTTTGCCCAAACCTGGGACCTGGAGTCTGTGGGAGGTTCTGTTTGGCTTAGTATAGTATTTGGGAGAAGCAGAGTGCTAGTGAGTTCCTGAGGGTTGGCAGGAGAAGCCCAGTCCATCTAGCTGACAGGGGATCATGGGCAGGATTCCTTCTTACTATGTGGAAAGGGAGAGGAAAATCATGGGCACACAGGAACCTAGAGCTGATGGAGAAGAGGAAGCAGCCTTGCCATTTAATGGCACATACTTAGAACTCACTCTACACCAGCCCTTGTGGCTGGCACTGGCCACTGAGAATATAGAATTAGATTTTACATATTCTGTGCCCTAGAGGAGCCCCATGCTCTTAGTGATAGGTATCACGTTTCTGATAGGACTCTAGAAATTGCCTTAGGACCCCTGTCTTGGTTTTTAGGGGAAGAATTAATTATAAATCCTATTGTCAGTGGAATTTAAAATATTCTGCTTGCTGCCCACTAACTAAATTCAGGAGTAGATTATATTATCTTTGGATGCCTGGATAAACTTTCTGGAGCAAATATATATGGACTGAGGTTGTGGCAAGGCTAGGTAGACAGAATCTGTAAAACGATTGTGCGATTAAATGACTAGATACATAGAAAGGAGAAGGGGGAAGGAAATAAACCTGCTCTTATATACATAAAACACTAGGGCCTATTTATCACAGTAGTCGAGGGCATTTATTTTCTGTGTTAGCCATAGAACCTTCTTTGGGTTAAGTTTCTCAAGTGATAGAGAAATCTGTGTAGCCTAGGGACTTATTTGGTGATGAAGGTGATATATGATTTGCCTGGATGGTTCAATCTGAGCTTCTTGTACTGGTAGCATTACTTACATCACCTTATTTCACTCTCAAAAGTATTCACGGATAATAAACTTTATAGTCACATTGCCCTTGGACTAAAAAAAAAAAAAAACACACAACTCTCTGTATTTTTCTGGAGATCTGAATTTCAAAGCCAAAGATGTTGGGGTATAATTCTTACATGTAAGCACCTTATAAATAACCTTTTCTCGCTAAATAACCTTTTCTTCTCTCACCACTGTGGCTGAATATGAACAAAAGTCATTCCTTTTCCCTTTTAACCTGGCTGGAAAAATGGAAAACTAAAATATACTTAAAAGTTAATAAAAAACAACAAATATTTCTTTTAAAATAGAAAACCAGATGCAGGGTACCAATTCATTACGTTCTTTCCACTGCTTCACTTGCATTAGTTCTTAGATCGTTTAGCTCTCCTCTGCCTAGAGTCTGGGGCACACAGCCAGGGAGAGGCAGGGGTGGGGTGTGTGGAAGGAACCCCCAGCCCCTCACTGTCCAGCTGGGCTCTGGGGACCCTGAGGTGTCAGTTCTTGAGGTGTCCTTCCCTCCTGACTTCTGGGAGAAGGGAGAAGACTTATTTTTTCACAGGGAGCCATCGCTTGAAGCACAGTAGCAGTGAATGTACAATTATTACACACTTACGTAAGAATCAGGGAGAGGACTGAAATTGATGTTTCGTGAAGTTCAGTTGAACAATGACCTCCTCATTAGCAGCAATCAGTTCCATTTATGTATCCCTGTTTAAAGAGGGAAGATGACAAGGACTAAGGGAAAAAGCCCTCTTGTTACTGTTCCTTCTCTCTCTCCCCCCTCACTCGTGCACACTACCTCTGTCTGTGTGGTTGTACTGTTATTGCCAAATTCATCGAACAAGAGCTGTCATTGTAAGAGGCCCTAGTCATCTGTTACAAAAAAAAAAATTTGGACTATTTGAATTGCTTCAGCACCTCTTTCCTTGGGATACTGATAGAGATTAGGAGGATTGTTAATGGGCAATTATGGAGCAATTGCCCTGTCATAGATATTGAAGAGAATTACAGGGTCAAGGATTTATAGTCAGAATTCAGGAAGATGTAAAATACTGAGAAACTTCTTTGTTTAGGTTTTGATGTTAGAAGCTCATCAGATCTTCAAAGATCTAGAAATGTGTAATAAAACCACACCAGCTCTCACTCCCACTTTCCCAACCCCAAACAGCTAAAGATCACAGATAAAATACGTAGGAGATAACAAGGTTGTGCTTCTTTAAGGGAAGTTCCTCTGAGAAGACAGTTTTAAAAGGAGACAGATAAACCTGTGGCCAGCGATAACATCTACAGCTATTGAAGGCAAGAAGGGGCAGTGAGTTCTCATGCCTCATTCCATTTAAGCCAGGGACACAAAGGCCACAGGAACAGGCTGGAAATGTCTTCCCCATGGGGGATTGCTGGTGTTTAATTTCTCTTGATAAAAGTGCCTCATTCTCCATGTCGAACTGTCTCTAAAACTTGAAATAAATTCTGAGTCAGTGAAGTAACATACTGATGGGTTAAGAAAAAAAGTCATAACCTACATGTAAAACCCTTCAAAATTTTAAACTCTGGAGTCCACAAAGCAATTCCAAAGGCATTGCTGTCACTCAAGACTTTTTTTTTTTTCTTTTGCAAATCATTCCTGGGAACTGACACCAGAAATAACTTATTAGTCTCAAAAGCAACCACATTCATAATTTTATACTAGAGATAGAAATACTCACTGAGAGTTTAAATTTTAATAACAGCTGAAATGTATTGTGGGCATATTGTGTGCTAGGCCCTGTCTGCGTTGAGAGCTTTACATGCATTGCCTTGTTTAATCCTGCTAGTAATGAGTACTATCGTGTGAGTATTATTATTGTCCCAATTTTACAGGTGAATATTATTAGAGCCCAACCTTGTCCCCAGATTCCTAACCAAATATCCAACTGTCTACTCAGCATCTCCGTTTGGATGTTTAATAAGCATATCAAGTTTAAAATGTACAGATCCCGGCTCTTAATATTCCTCTTCTCATTTCCCTGTTCCCAATCTACTTACACCCCTCAGTCTTCCTCATCCCAGGTAATGGCAACTCCAGCCTTCAAGCTGCTGAGCCCCACAGCCTTGGAGTGGGGCTTCTCACACCCCACATCCGATCTGGTCAGCAGGTCCAGCCACTGTACCTTCTCACTCCTGAACCGCTACTATCCTGCTTCAAACCACTGTCCCCTCTCCCGTGGAGGGTTGTAAGAACCTCTTTCTGCCCTTGCCCCTTTCAAGTCTATTCTTCTTATGGAAGTCCAAATGCTCTTGTTAAAATGCAGGTTCAGAACCTTCCAGCAGCTTCCCATGTGACTCACAGTGGAAATCAAAGCCCTTGGGTGACTACAAAGCCTCAGCAGGGGCCAGATTCTTTGCTCACCTAACCTACTCTCAACCTCCCTCACTAGATTCAGTAACTCCAGCCTCCTTGCTTTTCCTCAGGGCAATCCCACTCTTGCCCCTGACTCTTCCCTCTACTCCTGAAATGCTTTCCCCACAGCATCCACGTGGTCTGGATCTGCTTCTCTGTCAGGTCTTGATCCAATGTTAATCTCTCTCAGAAAGGCCTGTCCTGACACATTTTTGGGTTTTTTTTTTTTTTTCAACATTCTTTTCTTTTTAATTGTTTGGGATTCATTGAGGGTACAAAGAATTAGGTTACACTGATTGCATTTGTTAGATAAAGTCCTTCTTATAATTGTGTCCCACCCCCAAGAGGTGTGCCATACACTGCGATCTCCTCATTCCCCTCCCTCCTCCCCTCTCCCTACTTGCTTATTTCCTTACCCACCCCCCCCTTGTATTAGCTCTTTTGCTGCCTTCATATTAGAATAGAGTACATTAGATTCTTGCTTCTCCATTCTTGTGATGCTTTACTAAGAAGAATGTGTTCCACCTCCATCCAGGTTAATACAAAACATGTAAAGTCTCCATCCTTTTTAGTGGCTGTATAGTATTCCATGATATACACATACCACAGCTTGTTAATCTATTCTTGGGTTGGTGGGCATTTAGGCTGTTTCCACATTTTGGTGATTGTACATTGAGCTGCAATAAACAGTCTAGTGCAACTGTCCTTATGATAAAATGATTTTTTTTTCTTCTGGGTCGATGCCTAGTAATGGGATTGCAGGATCAAATGGGAGGTCTAGTTTGAGTTCTTTGAGGGTTCTTCAGACTTCCTTCCAAAAATGTTGGATTAGTTTGCAGTCCCACCAGCAATGTAAGAGTGTTCCCTTCTCTCCACATCCATGCCAGCATCTGCAGCTTTGAGACTTTGTGATGTGGACCATTCTCACTGGAGTTAGGTGGTGTCTCAGGGTAGTTTTTTTTTTCCTTTCTTTCTTTCTTTCATTCATTTATTTATTTATTTTTTATTGTTAAATCATAGCTGTGTACATTAGTGCAATCAAGGGGTACAATGTGCTGGTTTCATATACAATCTGAAATATTCTCATCAAACTGTTCAACGTAGCCTTCCTGGAATTTTCTTAGTTATTGTATATAGACATTTGTATTCTGCCTTTAGTAAGTTTCACCTGTACCCATTCTACGATGCACTGTAGGTGTGGCCCCACCCATTACCCTCCCTCCACCCTAACCTCCACCCTTCCCTTCCTTGACCCTTTCCTCATATTCTTGTGCTATAGTTGGGTTACAGCCTTCATGTGAAAGCTATAAATTAGTTTCATAGTAGGGCTGAGTATATTGGATACTTTTTCTTCCATTCCTGTGATAGTTACAGTGTCTTTACGGAGGATAGGTCTGAAAATATTCTGGAGAGCTGGTTTAGTTATGGCAAATTTCTTTGACATGTGAATGTCATTGAAGTATTTAATTTCTCCATAATAAATGAAACTCAGTTTAGCTGGGTACAGGATCCTGGGTTGAAAGTGATTTTGTTTTAGGAGATTAAAAGTCGATGACCATTCTTCTCTCACTTGAAAGGTATCAGCAGAGAGATCTGTAGTTATTTTCATATTCTTCCCCTTGTAGGTGATGGTTTTCTTTCATCTGGCAGCTTTTATAATTTTCTCCTTCATATTAACTTTAGTGAAATTGATTATGATGTGTCTGGGGATGTCTATTTGGGTTAAGTTGTGCTGGAGTTCTGAAACTGTCTGCTATCCGAATTTCAGAATCTCTTGTCATGTCTGGAAAGTTCTCCTTCATAATCTCATGGAGAAGAGACTCTGTGCCTTGTGAAGCCACTTCATCACTTTCAAGGATTCCTATAAGACAAATATAGGTTTTCTTTGAATTATCCCAGAGCTCTCTGAGAGAGTGATCTGTTTTTGCCCTCCATTTCTCATCCTCATTGAGAGTTTGGGAGCATTGGAATGCTTTGTATTCAATGTCAAAAATATTTTCTTCTGCTTGCTTTATTTTGTTACTGAGGGATTGTACTGTGTTTTTCAGATTTTTGAGGGATGCAACTTCTTGTTTCAATGTGTCAAAATCTTTGGTCATTTGGTCTTTGAATTCATTGAATTCTTGAGATATCTTTTTGGTTGCTGCTTGGAATTCTAATTTGATCTTATTTTCTATCCAGATTCTGAATTTGATTTCTGACATCTCAGTTATTTGTTTGTGCATGGGACATTGTGCTGTGTCTGCCCCATTGATCCTTGGGGGAGTTAATCTACTCTGATTCTTCATATTGCCAGAGTTTTTCTGTTGATTTGGCCTCATGATTGTTTTTCACCATTGCCTCTGGCCATCCTCAGAGTTGGGGAGGTGTCTCTCCAACATTAGATCCCAGTGGGATCACTCTGTTGTTGCTTGATCTTTGTAGGGAGTGACCCTGTGTAGTTCCTCTGGGGCTTCCCCAGCCTGGGGGTTCTGGTTGTGAACACAGCTATAGAGTGTGACATACCTGGATTTAGCAACAGGGTGGGTGGTGGTACATACAGTTATGGGAGTTCCTGGTGCCCAGTGACTTTGGCACAGAGATCCCAAGGCTCCAGCAGTCTCTGGCCAGGAGAAGGGCTCCAGGCTCCATGAAGAAGCAGGGAGGTCTCCGGAAGGCACGCGGCTACCAGAATCCCTTGCCAGACAAGTAGCTGGGGTGGAGGTAGGGAGGGTACAGGAGGGAGGATGCGGGATTGCACAGCTCTTGCAGTGCAAGAGCTGTCAGGGCATTCAGAGCCCAGGGGGGCACAGGTCACAGGTCGAGGGTCATGGCGCAGCTCTGACCGAGGTCTGGTCTGGCACCCATCGTGGTTATCATGCAGCTCTTACGGAGGTCCGGGCGGGAGCCGGTCGCGGTCGTGTCGCAGCTCTTATGAGGGTGCCAGCGGTATCTTAAGATTTTATGCTCATCACTTGAAAAGCAATACAGAATTTGATGGCAAGATTTTAGAACTGGTTGTACAGTGTCAGTGTAGTACTTGAAACCACTACTTCTCAGAAATGGCCTGTTAAAAAGTTAATACTTTTTAAGTCTCCTATCCTGGCTTTGGTATCAAGGAGATACTGGCTTAGTATCTGGCTTAGTATCTTTTTTTATTTTATTTTATTTTATTTTATTTTATTTTATTTTATTTTATTTTATTTTATTTTATTTTATTTTATTATTTTTTATTTTATTATTATTATTATTATTTTAAATTTATTTTTTTATTATAGATAAAAATATGCACCATAGTATCTTAAGTATCAAATTAGAACCAATTCAGCTGTATGCTTTATAAGAGCTACACCGGGCATTCTGCCTTCCCCTCTCACAACAGTGGTACAGGGGCCACACAACTGTGAGAATAGGAATCTGCCTGGTGTGCCCCCTAATTCTCTTTTTGCCTCTTCCCACCCAATTTGCCATTGGGTGGGAAGCTCCGAAGATTTTTTTCATTTGTATTCATAAGGGATGTTGGTCTTTAGTTTTCTTGTTTTGAAGTCTCCTATCCTGGTTTTGGTATCAAGGTGATACTGGCTTAATAGAATGAGTTGCGTAGGATTTTCTTTTTCTTTTTTATTTTTTTAAAACAGATACTTGTGTTTATTACATTTCCATTTTTTGCCTTCACAAAATTAAAAAGGTTTAAAATTGAATAACAATAATAATATTTAAGATAAGGAGTAGAAACAAGAACCTCATAAAGAATGAACGAACATACATACATTCAGGAAAGAAAGCAGAGAATTGCTGCATTGAAATATTAAGCAATAATAATAATAATAATAATAATGCAAAGAAAGTAACATTCACATTGTAAAATAAGAGTGTGTCTATTATAGAATGCGTTGACTCTGAGATTCAGTATGAAGTCATCAGTTAACTTCTTCCTCTTATGTGTTTTAAGTCTCAGAAAATAGACAACTAATATTTATAAATAAAAATAAAAGATAATTTCAAAAAACAGATCATGCCAAATCTTATAGACAATAGAAAAAGGGGAAATACTTCAAAATCATTCTACTTGGGGTGGGTACACCTGATATTAAAATTGGAGATAATATATTATTATAAAGGGGAAATTACAAACATATTTCACTTATAAATGAGGATGCAATGTCCCAAACAACATACTAACAAGCTGAATTAAAAATTAATGGTTAAGTAATATATTTTGGTCAAAATTAATTCCAATTTATT
>CAUYPK010026428.1:0-34703 GCA_963574355.1 Loris lydekkerianus | reverse complement strand
CACAGCCAAGAACACAGTAAGTAAAGCAAGCAAACAGCCCTCAGAATGGGAGAAGATATTTGCAGGTTATGTCCCCGACAAAGGTTTAATAACCAGAATACACAGAGAACTCAAATGTATTAGCAAGAAAAGAACAAGTGATCCCATCTCAGGCTGGGCAAGGGACTTGAAGAGAAACTTCTCTGAAGAAGACAGGCGCATGACCTACAGACACATGAAAAAATGCTTATCATCCTTAATCATCAGAGAAAAGAAAACCACTTTGAGATATCATCTAACTCCAGTAAGCTTAGCCCACATCACAAAATCCCAAAACCAGAGATGTTGGCATGGATGTGGAGAAAAGGGAACACTTCTACACTGCTGGTGGGAATGCAAACTAATACCTTCCTTTTGGAAAGATGTTTGGAGATCACTTAGGGATCTAAAAATAGACCTGCCATTCAATCCTATAATTCCTCTACTAGGTATATACCCAGAAGACAAAAATCACATTATAACAAATATATTTGTACCAGAATGTTTATTGTAGCCCAATTCATAATTGCTAAGTCATGGAAGAAACCCAAGTGCCCATCGACCCATAAATGGATTAATAAGTTGTGGTACATGTACACCATGGAATATTATGCAACCTTTAAAAAGATGGAGACTTTACCTCTTTCATGTTTACATGGATGGAGCTTGAACATATTCTTCTTAGCAAAATATCTCAAGAATGGAAGAAAAAGTATACAATGCACTCAGCCCTGCTATGAAACTATAGCCCAAGAAGACAGGGAAAGAGGAGAGGGAGAGTAATTGGTGGGACCACACCTATGCTGCATTTTACAAGGGTACATGTTAAATTTATTAAGTGTAGAATATAAACATCTTAACACAATAACTAAGAAAATGCTTGAAGGCTATGTTAACCAGTTTGATGAAAACATTTCAAATTGTATATAAAACCAGCACATTGTACCCTATGATTGAATTAATGTACACAGCTATGATTTAATTAAAAAAAAAAAAAAAAAAAAGAATTTGTCCCCTTAGGAAAACAAAAAAGAAATTGAGAATTTGTAATAACCTGAACTGTGAAATGAATTAAACCTGTATGCTAATCAATACTGATCTCTGTAACTACTCACACTTCTAAACTTAATCTAGGCTAATTTAGTCTTATATTTGTCATCACATCATATATGGCAGGACCTATGAATAGCATAGAGCTTAGTGATGTGATAGAAGACAGGTGGTATTTGTAAAATGGACATGACTCCAGCCACCTCTCAGTTGTACTTGTCTATGATGGCTCATGTCATGTGCAAACGCTCTCTCAGAATGGCCACAAGGACACAGCCCAAACGGGGTTTACCAAGATTCCCACTAAATACTCAGAGGTCAACATCTGGCACTAGTAAAAAGGTACAGGGAAAAGGTGCTCCTAAATCACCATCCATTTTAATATTTTAATAGCTGTATCTTTGTCCATAAGATCAATACTGAGCAGGCTGGAGAGTCTGGTTACTTGTGTAACCATTCCATACTGTCTTATGATGGACACATTTGACAATACTGGTCAATACAATTTCTCAAATAGACATATGACCAAAGACCTGGTCCTGTGAGATATCTTTCCAGAAGGAGCCAGGACTTCATACCCAGGGCATATTTATATAATTCCATATTATTAAACAGGAGCCTTAGCCCTAGACTTTGATTGCCTAAAGAGTCTTACTCAGTGCAAACCAAGATGCGCCAGCTTGGATGACTCAAGGGGAGTGGTAATGATGGAATGAGTAATCATTCTCTTGAAGTCACTAGTTAGGATAAGAGCAGTTCTTCATTACCTGATGGGACAAGTTTCTCAGGCTGGCAGAGAACAGAGCAAATAAATCAATGTCACTTTCCTGCCTAATGTCTTAAAACCCTGTATTTAAAGTCGGCATTCCAGCTCACAAGTCAAGGAAAGCTATCCACAAAACTATCCACTTGGCCTCTGGTTATAACAGGGATTGACTGGAGGTAGGCGGGAAATGGCAGAGAAGACATTTGTAACTTTAGTTTTAGAAAAGAAATCCTAGAGGAATCCCGGCTGGTTTCTGCTCTTAGTTACTGCGTTGGTTATCTTCGGAATTCTTTGCATAATACAATGTCTTACTGAAACAGGCCAAACAAGCATGTTGACAAGGAAAATGAAAGCCTCTAACATGGAAGTGCAGTTTTAAAATTTTACAGTTCAGAGCCTCACCCCTTTGAGAGTCATAACCAGTCACAGAGCAGATCCATGAACACATTAGAAATTCCAGTTTCCAGCCTAATTTGAATCCCCCACTAGTTCCATATTAGATTACCATAATTTACCCTTTTGAGAGAGATGAGTTAAAATATTGTTTAATTAGAAATGAAGTACTACTAAAAACATATAGAAAAAATGGACTTAATAGATGGCAAGTAACTGTCTACATTACTGCCTCACAGAAGAGTTCTGTTGGCTCATTTATAAATAAGTTCATACCATGCATGATTTCGGTAACAATCTGTTTGGGTATGTTGCTAAAGCTCCAAAGTAAATTTAATAGAGCTTGACCACATACCCGATCAAAGCATATCTGAGGCTTAAATGACAAAGAGAAGGTAGGCCCCTATGATCACAGTCCATGCAGGTTATGTTATCATCCAAGCACATCATTCATTCCTTGGCCATCCGGTGGCACCACACCTGGTGGTTACACAGATCCCCACAAAGCAGGAACAACCTTGACCCTTTCCATTCAGAGAACAGGGGTGAGAAACACAGCTATTAAGTAGACAGAACTCAATATTCCCAGTTTAAATGTGGACAATGATCTCGGGAAGAACAGGCAGATTGGGCGTGTGCCTGCCATATTTAGACACAGAGCAGGTTTTTAATCTCTATTCTAGAACAACTTCTTGAGGATAAAATTGGAAGAGAGCTTAAGGTGAAAGCTGGGATGCTATGCTTTAGGTGGATTATTGGTAACAACCTTTGAAGAAGCCACCTCTGTGGATTATGAGAATGCCGATGAAGTGGCCACCACCGTGGGTTAGAACCTGACTAATACGAGTGCAGATACGTCAATACGCTTGCTAACCACTCAGAGTAGTTATCCAGCTCTGTCTTCCTTCCAAGAGGCAGCCTAGAGCAAAATTATTTTTTTCTTCCTTTAACTCCCTTTCTATATTTATTGTTAAGCAATCATCTTACTGCAGGAAAAAAAGAGATGGGGTGGAGGTGTCCACAAACTTTCAAGTATTGTCTTTCTGCAATACTGGTCATAAAACCAGTAAGACAAGGGAACAGTTAAGTGCAGGCATCCCAGAGTGAGTCAAAACTGCTGTGATTTCAAGGAAATGCCAAGTCTGAAACATCCTCTGATAAAGTAAATAAAACCTCCCCTTACTCACACCCCCGGTGGTGAACCACAATCTTCTAAGCCCACTAAATTGTACCTGTTCCCACTGTCCTGAAAGGCCCAGCTGTCTCTTACTATACCCCCCAACATACACACACACATCCTTCCCCTGGGCACCATAAGTCCTCCTAAATAGATAATATGAGCAAAAGCCAAAGGCAAACTCATGTTAATCAACCAAAACTACTGAAAAGCAAAGCTGCAGGTGTTGGTAGTCCTGGTTCACCAGACAGAAGGGTGCAAAAGAGGTGCTGGTCACTGGTCTGTGTGATACATCACAGGAAGCAATTAAGTTTATGGCAGGGGCAGAACAGCTCCAAGGGCCTCGGAAACAAAAGATGCTTCCTGCCTATGGTCTGTTCTGGGGCATCCTGTCATAAAGGCAAGGTCCAGCTACTTAGTGTACAGCCCTATTTGGACACAGAGCCAGCCCAGTCTCTGCTGCAGAGACCTGCCTGTCTGGTTTCCACTTCTGTGCCAAGGGATAAACTGTCCCAGCTGGTGTGAATAAGAAAAGAGGGAAGTGAGCCTCCACAACAAAAAACACTTCGTGCTGGAGAGGATTATAAACTCTTCAAGATTTGTTGAAGGAAAAGATTATGGAGGTAACAGAGTTTCCCCGGGTATAAGGAAAATTTCCCCAGGATGACAATTAAGAAAACTGTCTGACAGGGAAGTTCCTGGTGTGGGAAGGTGAGGGATGATGGGAGGGGAGGGCTACTCTGCAGCCTGGGTCTCCCTAGTCGCCAGGCCATGTTCTGTCCTCTTGGACAGGGCTGTGCGTGTCCACATTGCCCACCTTCCCACTCACATTCATTTCAGCTTGAGTCTACGTTAGTGAACACGTAAGTTCCCTTGTATGCACAGTTGAAGGAAATGTTCCCAGAAGCTGGGAACTGATTCCAACATGAGTCCACGTAAGAGGACAAGGATGTCAGAAGGAGGCTAGTCAAGAGACAAGGATGGGATTTGCGGGACAGAAGAGTGACTTCCCCTAGGCCTGAGAAAGGTCGTCTCTCCTCAGCTCCTGGGTTAAATGCAAAGTGAGACGTGCCTATCCTGAGTCGCCAGTTAATCCTTGCTCCAAATATGTCCCAGGCCCCTCAGACTGAGGAAGGGGCTGGGGCCCACTGTTAAGATACAGGTACTATGCACCCACAGCTGAGAGGAGGACCTCAAAAATGTTGGTGAGATTTGTCACTTTCTTAAATGAACCACTTGTTCTACCTAGAGATTGGATTGAATTTAGATCCACAAAAAACAGACACAAAAACAGGCCATCAGCTCACACTTTCCCTGAGATAGTGCTTAAACAAGGCTTAAGGGTAGTGCTTAAACAAGGCTTTCTGACCACCTGAAGCCAAACCCAAGAGGTCATCTGTAAGCCTTTGGAGGGCTTTATTGGATATTCTCATTCTTCAAACCCTCCATCCCAAACCCCATTCCCAATAGATACTGCTGGGCCCAGGAGAATTACTCTCTGTTCCATGAGATCATAAGTATTTCTATGACATCAAATTAGGATCTCTATAATGCAACTAAATCCATTTGTGGTCACATGGGTATACCCAGAAAGGACTAGCAACCACCTCCAAATAGCCAATTCCCATGTCTCTAGAAAAATCACCTGGTCCAAGACAGAACCCTGCTAAGAGTCAGGAAGATTTGGTTCCCATTAACTTGAGAAGCACTTGGAGTTAATACACAGACCTGAAGCCTGACCGCCTGGGGTATGGAATCCCAGGTCTGCCACTTAGTAGCTGTATGACTTTCGGGGAAGTTACTTAACCACTCTGTGTATCAGTTTTCTCACCTATAAAAATAATACCTATTATAGGAATAAAAATAATACCTATTCATAAGACTTTGTAATGATTAATTGTGTTGTGCAAAGGACTTCAAACAGCACTTGCCATAGAGTAAGAACAATATTAATATTTGATGTTATTATTATCTTTGTTTTTAATGTTTATTTTGTTATATTGGGGGGTATATAATGAAAGACCTCTGTTTTCTAGGCTGCTTTGTCTCTCAGATGGGCTAACAAGACCATCTGTGCTCTGGGATTTTCTAAAGACAAAATTTTAAAATTTTAAAATAATTTCAGATTTATTTTATATTAAAGTTAAGAACCTGTGATAATTCCTTGCAGCTACTTCCATTAAGTGGTAGAATGCATTTCAATCACCTCTTCTTGAATCTGGGCTGGCCCTATGACTTCTTTGGCCAACAGATTGTGGCAGAAGTGAGGGTGTGTAATTTCTGAGTCTACGCTTCAATCTCACAGCTTCCACTCTTATCCTCTTATCATGTAAAGGAGGCTGAGCTAGCCTGTTGGAGGGAAGACCACAGCAAAGAGGAGCCATCCTGGCAGCTGAGGGCCCCTAGACCAACCAGCTTCCGGGTACCACCTGAGTGCAATGATATGAATGACCCCAGGTGAGACTGGCAGAAGACCTACCCGCTTAAACCCAGCCCAAATTGCTGACCCAGCGAATCATGAGGACCTAAAATGATTGTTTTTTTAGACACTAAGTTTAGGGTAGTTTCTTATGCAATAGATGATTAATACAGAGCGCTTATACAACAGAAGCTTTATTGTCAATAGAATTTTAAACACACACACAACACCAGGTCATTTGTCTATTACAGGTTTATCAATTACCACGTAATGCTTCAAAGCTCTCATCCCACCCACCTCAGATCAGTGCAGGCAGTGAAGTCAGTACATTAACTTGGAAAAAGCTAAAACCAATTAACAAGCAAATCTAAGGAAAAGGAAGCAAGCTTTTTACACCAAGGCAGGTGCCAAAGTCAGGTATTTGCACAAGGATATGGTGGGAATGCAGATTTTGTTCCTTCTTATCTGCAACAGAATATAGAACCAGCAATGCCAAGATTTGACTCCCGATGTCATGGGTCCTGGACATTGCACAATGATGTGGGCTGACACCTCCATGGCATGAGTAAACCAGTTCAAGGGCAACATCATCAGGTAAGACTCAGAAGAGCCAGTCAGAGTCAACCTCGGATTCCCCACAGTCCAGATACATGGCTCTAAGAAGGCAGGAAGACCCAAATGCCTTGATTTTTTTTCCTCCTGATGAAAGCAAATAAAGGAGTTCAGGATATGCCACCCCAAAATATGTCACATATGTATGATTACTTTGCACTGAAGGCAAACAGCAAATGCAGCAAAAGGCATTTGAAAAACAGTAAATGCACAGAGACTTTCTCTGAACTCCTTTATCTGCCCAAAGACAGATCCTCCAAAAGGAACTGAAGTCATCAATTCCCTCCCTAGGAGTTTCAGCAAGCAGGAAGGATGAACTCTTATCACAGCAGCAGAGATGAGAACACACTCCACACCCAGACACAGACTCTCATATCTCCTGTCTGTTCTTCTAAGGGCCTGTCTGTCTTTCCCCCAAATCTTTTACTCTCGCCTAAATCCTCTACATCCCTCTTCCCTGCTTCCCTGTAAAGAGAGTATTAAGCTCCTAAATCTTACTGTTTCCTTGGGTATCATTACATATAATAAGTTGATAGATCTTTTCTCCTGTTAATCTGCCTGATGTCAGTTTATTTTCTAGATCCAGTTGTTGACCCCAGAGGCTAGAGTGAAAGTCTTCCCACCCCAACATTATAAGCTTTGATTTTG
This sequence comes from Loris lydekkerianus, assembly GCA_963574355.1. Classification (NCBI taxonomy): domain Eukaryota; kingdom Metazoa; phylum Chordata; class Mammalia; order Primates; family Lorisidae; genus Loris; species Loris lydekkerianus. Next base: position 27,620 of record CAUYPK010026428.1, on the reverse strand, counting down.
CTATGGCCTAAAAAAAGGCTACCTTGCTCTATAATGCTGAGGAAGAAAAGATTATATTCTCTCACCTGTAACATAAGGAAGGAATGATAATCAACTCTAAAGAATTATCACTGTGAAAAATGTCATAAGAGGCTTTGGAAGCCTAAGTACCCATTTGATATAAACAAAGCTACCATCTACAATAGTGAACTTATCCTTCAACAAAGATGTCAAGAACATACAGCAGGGAAAGGACAGTCTCTTCAATATGATGCTGGGAAAACTGGAAATCCATATGTAGAAGAATGAAACTAGACCCCTATCTCTCACCACACACAAAAACCAAATCAACAGCAAATCACCACGTACAACAGTCAAATCACCAGACACAACGATTAAATCAAAGACTTAAATCTAAGATGTAAAACTATGAAACTACTAAAAGAAAACATTGAAGACATGTTTGAGGACATTGGTCTAGGCAATGCTTTCTTGAGTAATACCCCCGAAGCACGAACAACGAAAGCAAAATTGGACAAATGGGATCACCTCAAGCTAAAAGGCTTCTGGCACAGCAAAGGAAACAATCAATCAAGTGAAGAGACAACCCACGGGAGAAAATATTTTCAAACTACCCATCTGGCAAAAGATCTGATGTAAGGTGACCTAATAACTCAACAGGGAAAAAAATCAAATAATTTGATTTTAAAAATGGACTAAAGATCTGAATAGACAAAAGAAGACATACGAATGACCAACAAGTATATGAAAAAATGCTCAATGTCATTAGTCATCAGAGAAATGCAAATCAAAGCTAAAGTGTGCAATCATCTCACCCCAGTTAAAATGGCTTTTATCAAAAAGACAGGCAATAATGAATCCTGGCAAGGATATGGAGAAAGGGAAGCCGTGGACACTGTGGGAATGTAAATTAGTGCAGCCACTATGGAACAATATAGAGGTTCTTCAAAAAACTGGAAATACAACTTCCATAGGATCCACCAATTTTACTGCTGGACATACATCCAAAGGAGGGGAATTCAGTATGTTGAAAAGAATTCTGCACTCTCATGTTTATTGCAGCATAATCACAACAGACAAGATTTGGAATGAATCTAACTATATATTAAGAAATGAATGGATAAGGAATTTGTGGTACATATAGACAATGGAATAGTGTATAAATTTAAAATGTAAAACTTAGATACATAGTAACTATGTGAAGAAATGCTATACAAGATGAAAAACCACAGTTAGCAAATTACACTAAAGAGTTAATGACTACATCTCTTTAAATTGGGCGATTTTTATTTTTAAGTCCTTTTGTTCTTCTCCACAGCCCAAATATTCTTCAACTACTGGCATATTTCTTAATGTTTTGCTACCTCAATGCAGAAAAGGTAAGATGTGAACAGTAGGTACAGTCAGGGTAAAAGAGTATGTGAGCAGGGATGAGTGTGGAGGTCCTGGAGAGCACGGCCTTAGGTGATCATGTGGACCCCAATCTGTGCCATTCAGTGACTTACATCCCCGTTCCGCCACTTTTTTTGGCTTGGCAGTCTAACTTTGGCAATTTACCTAATCTCTTTAAAACTTGATTTCCTCAACTGTAAAAGGAAGGTGGCTGTTAATAGAACTTTCCTCGCAGAAATGCTGGGCAGATCAAGAGAGATATCACAGATGAAATGGTTAATCTGCTGCCTGGTAGACAGCAGGAGCCAACAAATGGCAGCTATCATGATGGTGGTGATAGAGATGGATAATATTAGAGTTTTTTTTTTAATCGCCATTGTTATCATTATTAATTACATTCTGAACGCTGCCTTTAAACCTGTTGCTAATGAGAAGTTTCTTTGCCTTGGAAGATGACCCAGTGATCTCTGTATGTCTCACGGCTGGACAGTCACGCCTCTGATCTTCATAATTTTGAGGTTTATTAACAGCAGACTTTTAAGTTGAAGTAAAGGCTCACATACCACCCAAAATGCCCTGGAGAAAAGAGTGATGATACCATACAGATTTCTACTTGTTCTCCTGGGCCTAATTAGGGTAGTACAATGTCATCCATTTAAAAAAGCAAAGAGTAAGGCATCTTGGTAGATAGTATACAGAATTCTGCTTTGTACTTGAAACATACAATTATCTGTAACAAACACGGATGCTAATAATTCAGTCTGCTCTTTAGACAAGAAACAGGAATATAAACATAGCCCTGGCCCAATTAACTCCTAATCCCAGACAATTTCCTTTGGATGTTTCCTCCCTCCCTTTCAACCATCAGATGTCAAGTGGGAGGTCTGTTTGCAAGGCAGAGGGACCCTGGGCTGGGAGGTGACAGCCCCGAAAGCCAGGAAGATGTCTACTCGGCAGACTCTGATCAATCCTGGAAGCCTTAGAGGCAGTAGTTGGCATTTCCAGCCTAACCTCAGAAAACTGATTTCTTAACCAGGAAAGTTGGAGACGGGTCTAACAGGCTAACCAGGCCAGCCTATGTATTTATGCACCACACCTTCAACCAAAAGGCAAAATGAACGAAGTAAAAAGCATGCATCAACAAAACACACAACTCTAAATGTGCCCAGACCTCTGCTATTATCTCTTTGTTGGGGGAACACTCTCATCCAGTTTTGAATCAGTAAGTATTTTTGAAGGTTTACCATTTAAATGTCCTGTAATTATAAATGCTCAACAATTAGTGCACACATGCACAAAGTGTATTCTACAATGTATTTCATTTAACACAGATGCTTTTGAAGATTTTTTCTCCACCCCTCATAGGTCTCCATCCATCATTGAGAAAGTTACTCTGAATGGATTCTATTTTAATTAATATAGTGTCTTCTATGGTAAATAGAGATATTTTTGATCCATTAACCATTTTCTGGGCATGAAGACTCTCCCCATGGGTTCACCAGACATGTAACTCAAGCCTAAACCAGGCTTCCAAATCCCCAAACCACAATAAGCAGAGAGGCATTGAGATGGGACAGGAAACTTGTCAAGAGAACAAGAAAAGGACAGTGTCCCCAGGTGTTCAGGAGTCCACAGGGATCTCCAACAACCTAATCCCACGAAGACAAAGGAAAAGCCAGGGATTGTTCATAAGAGCTGCAATTCTTACCTTGAGAAGAAGGATGTGGTGTCAGTCTCTTTTCTGGAACAGTGAAGAGCTTTATGCACAAAGTAACCAGCCCACAAAGTCAAAAAAGATAAGGTAAGAGCTACTGCTGTTAATGAGTTACTGAGAACCAGAACATTTTCTAACTAAAGGCAGGTTTCCAGAAGTTTGGAGACATTTCAGAACAGAACAGCAATATAATCAACTGAACAATATCAAATGCATGAAACCCCTGGACTCGGTCAAGGTGAACCATTAACAACAGAGAGTGTGTGCTAGAGTTTTATTAACACACACCTGGGCCCCATCTGATTGCAAATGGAAATAATTGGTGAAATCATACATCTCATCACATCCCTCCACAAAATGTCTGTTTACCAAAGAGCTGGCAGAACTTTGTGTAACACTGACATTCATCGGGGTATTTGGCAGGCCAGGACGTTCACACGTTCACACATTCGACACATCCACAATGAGGACTCTGTGCCATCTCACCAAACCTGGCTTGGAAGACAGCCCTCCCCAGCCAATGAAATAATGAACCCAGATGAGGAGGTGGGAAGGAATTGGAATCTTTCCCTACAAGCCCTCGCATAAGCAAATATAAAAGATGATATGTCCACTTTTAAGAAAAATCAGTTATACATGGATCCCTGTCTGAGATGGTTATTTTTATGTGTCAACTTGGCTAGGAGGTGATGGCCCTCAGTCATTTGGTCAAACATCAGTCCAGATGCTGCTGTGAAGGTGTTTTTAGATGTAATTAACATTTCGAATTAGTAGACTTTGAGTAAAGCAGATTACCTTTCATTCATGGGTACATCTCCCTCAATTAGGGAGGCTTTATGAGAAAAGACTGAGGTTCCCCCAAAAAAGGAATTCTTTCTCCTGTCTACCTTTGAACTCAAGATTGCAAGAACAGTATTTCCCAGGGTCTCTAGCCTGCCGACCTGCCCTCTAAACTTGCCATTTGCCAGACCTTAGCAATCCTAGGGGACAATTCCTTAAAATAAATCTTTCTTTCTTTCTCCCTCTCCCCCCTCCATAAAGGGTGTACATGTATGTACATGTGTGTATGTGTGTGTATACAGGGTGTTCATAAAGTTTGTGCAATTTAAAATAGTGTGCAATTTTAAATTGCACATGAACTTCATGGGCACCTTTTATTCACACACATACACACATGTACATCTATATATTATAGTCACACACCTACATATACAGACATACATCCTCTTGGTCAGGGTTCTCCAAAGAACCCTAACCACCCCACCATCTAATTCAAAAAAAGGTATGCATTAACATACAAAGCAAATACTTTATGTAAAAAAGACAACATGAAAAGAAACTAGAAGAACATACATGAGGAAAAGTTAATCCACAGAAATGTATGCTGTAAGGTGCTAAACCATTACTTGACATGGTTCATAAATTAGGCACTGAGCCTCCTAATGGCCAAAGTAAAGAAGAAAATAAACACGATATAATCACATTGAACATAATATAAAATACAGTACACATACCACATACCAAGAAGAGTGTTAACTTCTTCTTGTCATTAAAAAAATTTCCCAAGGTACTAACCTTCCCTTCCTTGGGTAAATTTTTACATGATCCTTTCTCCTTCGCATTTATGGCTGAAGACAGGGGGAGTAGTTAGTTAACAATAAATAGTAAGGAGTCTCTTTATAATACTTCTTATAGCATCCTTCAACATTAAACATCATGCCAAAGCCACGTCACTGAAGTGATCTGATGAGGCTAAAAGAGAAAAAACCCAATCACTTAACAATCTGATCATCTGACCTGATCCCAGGATAAAAATTAGAATTTCTGGGAGAATTAATGAACTCCATATTCCTTGAGATAGTTCCAATAAATATTATTATTTCTCTCAATAAGAAAACTACCTCAGGCAGGTTTCCAAGTTCAGGTAATAAATGTCTAAGGAATTTTAAAAGTTTGATTTTCATACTTTTGCATATGTATTAGTCTCATATATCCTACCTGCACTGAAATCAAATTTTAAAACTTTTTTTATTGTTGTAAAATATATACAATAAAAAATTTACCATTTTAAAGTGTGCAATTCATGTACGATTGAGTATATTCACAGTGTTATATAACCATCATCATTACGCACTTCCAGAATTTTTCATCACCCCAACAAAAACTCTGTACCCATTAAACAATAACTCCCAACTTCCCCTCTGGTCAGCCCCTGGTAACCTCTATTCTACTTTCTGTCTCCTTGAGTTTGCCTATTCTAGGCACCTCATGTAAGTGGAATCCTACAGTATTTGCCCTTTTTTACATCTGGCTTGTTTTATTGAATATGTTATTTCTAAGATCCATCTATGTTGTAGAATATATCAGAATTTCATTCCTTTTTATAGCTGAATAATTTTCCATTGGAAATACATGCCACTTTTTGTTTATCGTGTAGTCAATTTTTATACAATTCACTGAGTAATTACTGAGCACTTACAATGTGAAAAGTTTTGAATTGTACAATATAATATTACACATATTCTAAGAACAGTACATAAGCAAAAGAACTACTCCACAAGGAAGAAACTATATAATACAAACTTTCTTTCAGAATTAGTAATAGTAGCAAGAATACAGAAGTCTGTTAAACAGTTTCAATTCCCTAAGGATGTAGTAAATATCCCCCCATCTTAATTAATGTTCTTCATATTTAAAGCTGAAGTGAGATTAGAATGGTCTCCTCTATGTGTAACTCTTAATATTATGGTACCTAAAGCTTAGAATGTGTCATTCTTGACCCCCGGCCCAGTGATAATAGGCTTCTGTCAAAACAGCTGATGTCAAGAATCAGACACGGCAGTACCAGGAAGCACTGGTTTCTATCCCTGCAGACAAAATACCCTGACAAAATCTCTAAGCTGCTTGTCATCCACAAGCTTTTATTTCTAGGGCATATAAACAAGGTAAGCAGGCTTCTGCATGGACACGTGAGTCGTCAGAAAAACACAGCTCCCTGGCAAGAAAATTTAGTAGTTGATATCAAAAGAGAGAAGCTCTACTCAACTCTTTTTACCTTCAAAGTGTATAGAAGAGCAGATGGCGTGAAAGGGGGATGTCACCGCACACCTGAGTTCACAAAAGTGGCCCAGTGTGGCATCAATAGTTGTCCACAGGAAACTGACAAAAAAACAAGCATTTTCGCACATCAGCAAGCAAACTGCAAGCAAAATCAATAGCCACGAAGGATTCAGGCTGCTTTGTTCAGCAGACACTTCTCAGCTGGGAGGATCTGCTGTCACCCCAGACCATTAGCACTCAGCTGAGCCGAAGTTCATTTTTGACTCTGTGTTCAGTTGGTTGGGAACATGTTACTTAAACAACAAAAGTTGTTTTTGAAAATTATAGAGACTTAAGTCTTGAGTTCCTCCAGTGATACTTTTATCTAGAACAAGCGGGGTGTTTTTTAGATGAACGCAAAATGTATACTATTAAGACTGTTCTTTTTGCTCTATAGGTAAGTAATCCATTGCCTCAAAAATAGGAGACATTCCCACAGGTTGTAGAAGGTGGTCCCTTACACACTGAAATTAGGATTACACACTTATGCAAAGGATTCCAAGGTACCTTGATCAGAAACCCCCAGAAAGAGAAAGCACTCAGTTCTCTGTCCCAAGCCATGACTCAACCCCCCAACTCAGGGCATCAGTAATACACATTTTGGAGGTGGATGAGATGGACATCTTGTGAACTAGAATTTTAACTGTGACAATTTTTTTAACCCTGCAAGTTCATTCATACCTTTCTCATGTCAACCCCCTTCCTACTCAAAACATGTCCCATTGGTCTGAAGCCATTCTCAAAGACAAGAACCCCAATCAGGAAATCAGAGTTTATCAGTTATAAACTTGAACTTGGTAGATGGCCAATTCCCTTTTGTTGTGAGCTGAATTGTGTCCTCATCGGCAAAAGTCATATGTTGAGGTCCTAATCCCCAGTACATCAGAATGTGGCTTTCTTTGAAGGTAGGGTTCTTAAAGGGGCAATTAAGTTAAAATTAGGTCATATAGGTGGGCCCTAATCTAATATGACTAGTGACCTTATAAGGGGGAATTAAGACACAGACACGTACAGACAGAAGACATGTGAGGACACAGGGAGCAAATAGCCATCTGCAAACAGGAGAAAGGGCTCAGAGGCCACCAACCATCCGACACCTTGACTTCATGAAGGCACGTGCAGTGAGAATAAGATGGAGTCTATCAGGCTAGAGCAGACATGACACAGCTGGCCTGATTGGCTGGCCTGGTCGGTTTTGGTCCTGCCTGACCTTCACTCCCTGCCTCCGCTTCTTATTATTTTGTCAATTTAGCTCCCACCCTAAAGATGCCTATCTTGAGAGTATAGGTGGATTGATTTAGGAGAATAACTTTTGAACTAGAATGTTGTAATAGGTCACTGAGTTATGCTGATTATTATTTGGAATAGGGTTTGGTGTGGTCTTTGCTTTGAACTTTTATGTATAAAACTGTAATTTTGGAAATGGAAGAACTTAACAGTCTTGGAGAGGCTACTCTCACTGTTCTCCAAAATCACAGCCTTCTGACAGATAAAGTTTGGTGGACCTATCCCCGTCTCTGGATATAGGCTGACAATGATAGGGGACCGGACTCTCTTCATCCAATAACACTCAGACTTCCAGCCTCCAGGGCTGTGAGGAAATAACTTTCTGTTGTTTAAGTCACCTCATCTGTGGTACTCAGTTGTCATACCCTGAGCTAAGACACCCTCCCTTGGTTGTTCTCCTTTGATTGCCAGAATTCCCAGGGAAGAGTCTGTAAAGGTAGCAGGGACTCTATCTCCTACTCCTTTCAAGAACCTCCTGCCATTCACTCCCCACGTCTAAATCCAAAGAGTGTCACAAATATGAGCATGTCACAAATACCCTGAAGACCCCTATTCTAAAACAGAGGAGCACCATCCACCCCAAGGCCTCTGGTTTCCATATTATGAGACCTTTCCCTGCCTTCCCAAATTATCTATGCTAAATAGAGGTTACCCAGCAAACAGCATTTTGGGATGCTATTCCCAGCACTTGCATCCTTGTTTCTCTTACCTTATTACCCAGGGCTGACTCAGATGCCTTAACTTAGTTTCTTCTCTTCTTAAAGAGAAAAAGAGCACACAAAGGATTCCCAGTTGCCTCAGTACTTGACTGACAATTACCTTTTCCTTCACTGAAAAGTACATACAAGAGAGCTGACTCAAGTCCTTTGTTCGTGCCAAGAGCCACAAACACCATAGTTTAACTTCCACACTCTCTATAGACAGTGTCTAACCTATAGCACTCCTGGTCTTGCTCGCCTGCTCCTCAAGAAGCCCATACAAGCTTGGCACAGCTTTGCCCAGAAGAATACACAGATGAATATGAAATTCCCTTCATTATCAGCAATGCCCCCAAGCACTCCCTGGGGCAGCCTTGAGGCCCCAAAGTCCTCTCCAGGCTGCAGTGACACTGGGAGTTCTCCTCCAGAGGCACATTCCTGCCCCAGGGGACTGCTGACACCCAGCAGTGGAAGAAAAAGGTGACTGATGCAATTAGCCAGGTGATCAGGGAACCTGTCAAACCATTTAGATGAGACAGGGCTGGCACGCATTCAGTCAGTTCCCACCATCACCACAGGTGACTGCACAGCCCCTTCTCCCCCCTTCCCCCAACCTGCCCACCACTGATTCTGTGGCTGCTGGAGCACAAGCCAGAAAAGAGAGGCTGGTAAATTAGCATGCATCCTGCCTCAAGCCAAGGGACAATTTGACTTTAAGGGATCAAAGAACACACCCTTAATCTTGAGTGACTTTGTCACAGAACCTCAAAGTCAATGATGAAAATTTCAAAGCTTCAACGATCAAATTTATTCAAAATAATCAACTAAGCTTCCTCATCCTGTTCGATACTCCTTATATTCCTTACCATTTGATTGTGTATTAGCTTTGCTAAATGGTTTGGTTCAAATTATTGGGTTGTGAGCATCTCAAGAATCCATATGGAATCTTATTATCTCATATCTGTTTCAGGGCCTAGCATAGAATTGGACATAAAACAGAACCTCAGTAAATGCTCTATTACTGATTGATTCTTGCTTTTGAAATAGTTTTTCCCATAGGGAGGCAAATCTGCTCTACCTGCTTCATTTTTCAACACTACTACTCCCCCTTTCTGCCCACCCTGCCCCCATCACCAAATGAACATAAACAATAGTATTTTCATAATAAATTTCTATCTTTTCTTATAGAATAAAAAAGTTAAGACTGGGACTGGTTGCTATAGGGCTACTGTAATAAATTACCGATAATTTGGTGGCTCAAAACATTAGAAACTTATTCTCTCAGAGTTCTGAAAGCCAGAAGTTCACAATCAAGATGTTGGAAAGACTGGCTCCCACTGGAGGCTCTGCGGAACATCTGTTCCAGGGTCCCTTCCTTCTAGTTTCAGGGGGTGCTAATAATTCTTGACCTCCCTTGGCTTGTAGCCATATAACTCCACTATCAGCTTTGCCTTCACAGACCTGCCTCCTGTGTCTGTCATATCTTTTTCTTCTTTCTCTTATAAGGATACCAATCATTGGATATAGGGGCCATATTAAATTCAGGATGAGCTCATTCTATGATTCTGAACTTAATTATAACTACAAAGGTGCCAGGGATTGGGACTTGGATATATTTTTTTGGGGGGGGGAGGGAATATATTTAATCCATGACATTAAACAAAACCAGAAAACACATCATCTTTGCCACTAAATTCCATCCTCTTCCCAACTCTTTTTTTCATATTATCAGAATCATCATCCTCCCAGTCAGGACCTCCTGAGTCAAGGGCTCTCCCCTCGTCACTCTCCAGTTCCAATAGGTTCCATGATGCACAGTGATGAAGTCCAGTTGAACCAACTGTGCTCCACAAACTGCTCCTACCTGACATCTCCTTGCCATGCCTGTTGCCACCTCATCCTGACTCCAGCTAGCATCACCTGTCTTAGACCATACCATAACTTCTTCACTGCTCTACCAGCTTCCTTTACTGACCATACCACAGGCTGATCATGCCATGACACTGTCCACAAACTTTCAATGGCATTGAACCCAATAAAACCCAACCTCTTTGTAGCCAAGCATCCAGGTCCACTGGAATGGGTCCAAAACATCCCTCCCACACTTATTTTCCACCACCCCACCTCCATTTGGTCCAGATTCTGGTCAGAGTAAATTAATGAGTGTCCTACACAGATCCTCAAAACCTTCTAAGTCTTCGAAGATCTTCTGTCCGGGATATATTTGATAATTTAAGATGCCCCATATCTTGACCCATGTCTCCTTGTTAATGTCTTACAAAGAAAGGCCCAACTCAAATGACAGCTCATACCAAAAGTCCTTGTCCAGCTTTGCTGACCACATTGGATTCTTCCTTCTTTTAAAATTTAACAGCATGTCAGATGGATAAGGGATTCTTGCTGTCTCCTCCCTTAAAGGACTATCCCTTAGAGTACTCAATATAAGCCTCCTGACAGAATGGATGAAACTCTGCCTTCTTCATGTACCCCCCATGACCTAGCACAGAGCCTCGCATGTAACAGGTGCTCATAAACATCTGATCAATAAAAGATACAGAGAGTTGGTGGATAATACAGTCCTTGCCTTCAAACAGCTTACATTTAGGGACAAGAGAAGCATAAATGTGAAGGAGGATAAGATAAGCATAAATAACAATGACCCACATCACAATATTTTTTGTACCACAAAAGAAATATAAATGAAATTCTGTGGGAAGCACAGAAAAAGAAGCTTATGAAAACAGGGAAGTCTTATAGAGGAGGTAGAACTTAAGACAGATCTTGAAGGATAAACAACATTTTGATAACCAAATGTGGGAGGGTCAGGAAAAAGTGTTAAATATCAAAAAAATAGCATCAGAAAAGACACAGAAAGGTGAGCAATGGTAAGTCTAGAAAGTTAGGCCAACATCTGTACTGCCGATGCTTAAAAATAACTTGAAATTGAGCCTGCAGGAGATGGGAGCCATGGAAGGCTTTAGGACAGAGGGGAGATGTGGCCACATCTGCATTTTCAGATGATCACCCATATGGCACAGCAAAACCCAAACTAGGATGAACATCAGAATCATCTTAATACACACAGAAAAGAGTGAACAACAATATATTTCTCCATTTGTAGTAAAAGCATGTTGATGTTCTACCATCTTTGCTTTACGATTTTAAGAAAAATAAAGTTAACCTTTACTTGAGTTCCCTCTCTTCACTTCCCTTGTTACAAACACTTTCATTTGGTGACTATACCTCTAGTCTATATTTTAACAGAGAGGGAAAGAGAAGGATAGACAGATAGATGTATACATCCATATATAAACAATATAGCATTGCTCTCCTAAGATCTCTATTACTATAAGATGATATACAGCATTGCTTTTTGTGTTAAAATTATATAAATGATTCATTTAGTAAACATTGTTATAAATTTGCTTTTTTTCATAATTAATCACAATCACTGAATGGAGGTGTCTAGAAATATGCAACTTTTAAAAATGCCACTTCATTTTGATATCACTATATTTGCATTGGGGAGTTACTGGTACAGCAGATGAACAGGAGAGCGGAGAAAGGAGAGGTGGAAAGAGCAGTAAGGTTTTGGAATAATGTAAACGAAAGGTGATAACATTGTGAGCAAAAGCATCAAAGAAGGAAAGAAAAGGTGGGGACAGGTTCTGAGACACGTGAGGACAAAAGCAACCAGACTAGGTAACTAATGAGATTCTGAAGTGAGAACAAGTTGCAGTTAAGAAGCCAGCACTCTGGGAGGCTGAGGCAGCAGGTGGATCACTTAAGCTCAGGAGTCTGAGACAAGCCTGAGAAACATAGCAAGACCCATCTCTACTAAAAATAGAAAAACTAGTCAGGTGTCGTGGCAGGCACCTGTAGACCCAGCTACTTGGGAGGCTAAGGCAAGAGGCTGTCTTAAACCCAAGAATTTTGAGATGCTGTGAGCTGTGATGATGCCATGGTATTCCGCCCACATAGATAGAGAGAGACACTGTCTCAAAAACAAATACAACAAAAAATAAATAATAAATAAATAAACAGAAGAGACATGGATCAAGATATAGGGCTTCTTTAAATCAGGTCGAGGTCCAATATCACCGGCTCATTAAGAATCTAACTATTATTCTTCACCGCCCTCCATAGCACCAATGACGGGTAAGATTATCAAAGCGGGGACACCCTAAGGCAGGATATGGAGAGGCTGGATGGTGGATTACATTCATAGTACCCAAAGACGGGTAAGATCACTCTGCATTCAGTTAACCTAAGACAGGAACCAAACCATTGATGTTTGTATCCCCATGACGGGTAAGACTGAAACTGCAAGAGCAGGCAACCTAAGACAGGGGCTATGTTTTTCCACCATACAAAAAACAAAAGAGGGAATTGTTGGGTCCTGCCATGTGCCTGAGGCCCAGTGCAACTTCCCGAGCCTGAGAAGTAGATCCATCTAGCTACTTCTGCGTAGCAAGGACTCAGCAAGGCCCGGCCTGAAACTGCCTCTACCTAGATACAGCTAATGTGGTACCATGCCACTGGCCTGACCCTGTCATGCACCTCTTCCCCCACCTTCTTTCCCTGCCCCTTCTCCACAATAAAAATAAATAAACAAATAAATAAATATTAAAAAATAAAAATAAAAAAAGTCAATATCAAGAAATCATTTCTAAAGTATATAGGAAGAGGCAAAAGACCAAGGATAGCTGTATTATTCAGGGTTCTCAAGAGAAGGAGAAACAATAGGGTATTTATTATAGGGAATTCAATATACAATTATAGAGTCTAAGAAGTCCTATGATCTACTGTCAACAAGCTGGAGACCCAGGAAAGCTCTGGTGTAAGTTTAGTCTAAATTTGAAGGTCTAAAAATCAGAGGAGCCAATGGTATAAATCCCATTCCAAGAAGCAAGAGAAAATTAATATCCTAACTGAAGCAGATAGGCAGAAAGAAAAGGAATCCTTTTTTCCTCTGCTTTTTGTTCAGGCTGTCTACAGATCAAAGGATGTCCACCCACATCCAGAAGGACAATCCACTAAGGTTACCTATTCAACTGCTAATCTCATCCAGACACATTCAAAACTAATGTTTACTCTGGGCACCCTGTAGCCCACTCAAGTTGATATGTGACATAATGATCACGTGTCCATCCCTTGTCAATTTGGCAGATCTCCTTAAGCCACAATTAATCTCCCAATAAAGACAATAACAAGGTCATAATGCCACCTGAAATGATAAAAACTATCCTGTGTCCAACCAAAAAGACATGGAGGCATTGCTATTACTAAGAGAAAGAAGCCAATCTGAAAGTCTATATAGCATCTTAGTTCAATGATACGACATTCTGGAAAAGGGAAAACTGAGGAGACAGTAAAAATATCACAGTGCTAAATGTTAAGAGGGAGGAATAAATGAATAGGCAAAGTACAAAGGATTTTTCAGGCAGAGTAACTATTCTGCATAAAATCATATGTAGATACATGTCATACATTTATCAAAACCCATAGAACATATAGCCTCAATAGTGAATCCCATGGCTCAACACCCATAGCACAGTAGTTACAGCACCAGCCACATACACTGAGGCTGGCTGGTTCAAACCCGGCCGGGGCTAATTGCAACAAAAAAAACAGCCGGGTGTTGTGGTGGGTGTGTATAGTCCCAACTACTGGGAGGCTGTTAGAGACAAGAGAATCACTAAGCCCAGAAGTTTCAGGTTGCTGTGAACTATAATGCCACGGCACTCTACCGAGGGTGACATACTGAGACTCTGTCTCAAAAAACAGAACAAAAAAAAAATATTGAACCCCAAAGTAAACTATGGACTTCAGGTGGTCATAATCTGTCAGTTAGATTCATCAACAAATTGTAACATTCTTATGTTGATAGTGGGGAAGGCTGTTCACGTGTGGGGTCCAGGGTATGTTGGAACACTAAGATAGCTATGTTAATTATGTTCAAGATATGATAGAGAATTTCAACTGAGAATTGGAAAGTATTAAAAAGTACATAGAAAATTTAAAAAACACCAATAGAAATTCTGGGGCCAAAAATATATAATCCAAATTAAGAATTATATGGCTAAGGCAGCACCTGTGGCTCAAAGGAGTAGGGCGCCAGCTCCATATGCTGGAGGTGGTGGGTTCAAGCCCAGCCCCGGCCAAAAACTGCAAAAAAAAAAAATTATATGGCTAGGACACATCTAAAGTAAGAACTAGTGAAATGGAAGGTAAGTCAGAAAAAAAGTTTTGGACTGAAATATATATGTATTACTTTGAGACACAGTCTCTCTTTGTGGCCCATGGTAGAGTGCCATGGCGTCACAGATCAAAGCCATCTCAAACTCTTGGGCTCAAAGCGATTATCTTGCCTCAGCCTCTCTGATAACTGAGACTACAGGCTCCCACCACAATGCCCAGCTATTTTTATTTATTTATTTATTTTTTTGTAGAGACGAGGGTCTTGGTCTGGCTCAGGCTAGTCTCAAACTCTTGAACTCAAGCAATCCACCCACCTTCACTTCCCCAAGTGCTAGGATTACAGGCATGAGACACCACACCTGGCTAAAATATGATTTTTCTCTAACTAATCTTAGCAAAAAAACTTCATATTTAGTGCTTTGGCTTAAAGCTCTATAAGTGGAGTTTATGTTCATTCTCTTTTAATTATTAATTAAAAGTTATTGAAGTAAAATTCACATGACATACAATTAGCAATTTTAAGTATACAATTCAGGCCAGGCTCGGTGGCTCACACCTGTAATCCAAGCACTCTTGAGAGGCTAAGGCAGGGGGATCACTTGAGGTCATGAGTTTGAGACCAGCTCTGAGCCAGAGCTAGACCTCATCTCTAAAAATAGTAGGCATTGTGGCAGGCACCTGTAGTCCCAGCTACTTGGGAGGCTGAGGCAAGAGAATTGCTTAAGCCTAAGAGTTTGAGGTTGCTGTGATCTATGATACCACAGTGCTCTAGCAGGAGCTACAAAGTGAGACTGTCTCTAGATAAATAAATAAATAAATAAAATGTACAATTTAGTGGCATATGGTGCATTTACAATGTTGGGCAACTACCACATTTCTCTAGTTTAAAACTTTTTTCATGGCTCTGCACCTGTAGCTCAGCAGCTGGGGTGCCAGCCACATACACTGGGCCTGGTGGGTTTGAAACAGGCCCTGAGGCCTGCCAAACAACAATGGCAACTACAACCAAAAAAAAAAAAAAAAAAAAATAGCTGGCATGGGGTGGGGGGGAAGGAAAAGCAGAGAGAGGGAAGGAGGAAGGGGGGTGGGGCCTTGGTGTGTGACACACCTTCTGGGGGCAAGACATGATTGCAAGAGGGACTTTACCTAACAAATGCAATCAGTGTAACCTGGCTTATTGTACCCTCAATGAATCCCCAACAATTAAAAAAATAATAATAGGCCGGGCGTGGTGGCTCACGCTTGTAGTCCCAGCGCTGTGGGAGGCCGAGGCGGGTGGATTATCTGAGCTCAGAGGTTCAAGACCAGTATAACCAGCAATGAGCCAGAGTAAGACCCCATCTCTACTAACATCAAAAACAGCCGAGCATCGCAGAGAAAGAAGAAAATGAACAACAAAAAAGAGTACTTCAAACAAAGAAGAAATGTACAAGCAAGTTGAAATTAAAAATAAAAAAAATAAAAAAAAATTTAAAAAAATAAATAAATAAATAATAGCTGGACATGGTGGCAGGCACCTGTAGTTCCAGATACTTGGGAGGCTGAGGCAAGAGAATTGCTTGAGCCTAAGAGTTGGAGGTTGCTGTGAGCTATGACACCGAGGATGACAAAGGAGGCTGTGTCTCAATTGAAAAAAAAAAAAAAAAAAAGAATCATGTAAGTATGATTTGTTACTAGTTTCTTTCACTTAGCATAATGTTTTCAAAATTCATTCAAGTTGTAGCACTTTGTTCCTTTTTGTGGCTGAATAATAATTTATTGTGTAGATATACCATAATTAATTTTATCCATTCATTTGTTGTTTTTTGGGTTTTTTTTTTTTTTTTTTTTTGAGACAGAGCCTCAAGCTGTCACTCTGAGTAGAGTGCCATGGCACTACAGCTTACAGCAACCTCCAAGTCCTGGGCTCAAGCAATTCTCCTGCCTCTGCCTCCCAAGAAGCTAAGACTACAGGCGCCTGCCACAACGTCTGGCTATTTTTTTGGTTGCAGCCATCATTGTTGTTTGGTAGGCCCGCGCTGGGTTCCAACCCACCAGCTCAGGTATATGCAGCTGGTGCCTTAGCCCCTTGAGCCACAGGCACCAAGCATATCCATTCATTTGTTGATGGGTGTTTGAATTGTTTCCACTTTTTAACTGTTACGAATAATACTGCTATAAACATCTGTGTATAAGTTTCTGCAAAGAAATATGTTTTACTTAATTTTGGAGGTATACCTAGGAGTAGAGTTTCTATAAATTCTATTTAACTATTTCAGGAACTGCTACATTTTCCACAACCACTGAACCATTTTATATACCCACTAGGTCCTTGAGAGGGACTCCTTTGTCCATTCTCCAAGCCTCTTGCTGCTGCCCTCTGGAAGTTTCTTTTTCATTAATTTCCTTGGTCTTATCTGAAATGGACATTTGTAGATCATATCTTTTGTTGGGTTTGCTCAGCTATTACAGCCTACTTTCTGCTTGTAAAATTTTAGAAGCCCTAAAGGCCTTTTTTGACTCTGTATTTACAGGCTTTCTTGTTTTTTGTGTTTTTGGGTTTTTTGGGTTTTTTTGAGACAGAGTCTCACTTGTTGCCCTTGGTAGAGTGCTCTGGCATCATAGCTCACAGCAACCTCAAACCCTTGGACTCCAGCGATTCTCTTGTCGCTTCCCGAATAGCTGTGAATACAGGCACCTGCCACAAGGCCCTGCTATGTTTAGAGATGGAGTCTCTCTCTGGCTTAGGCTGGTCTTGAACCTGTGAGCTCAGGCAATCCACCTGCCTCAGCCTCCCAAAGTGCTAGGATCACAGACATAAGCCATCACACCCAGCCTTATTTACAGGCTTTTCAGTCCGGAATCATGATTTCTTTGAAGCTGTACAACTCTCTCATGAACCTAGGTCTCTTGACAAGTTCTACTTTTTTCAGTGGGAGACTAGTTTGTTTTGGACTTACTCTCCTTTAGAGACCAACTAGAAAATGTCAACCAAAGAAAAAGAGAAAAACATACTTGTTCTAAGGCCTCTGAGACTTACCAAGGCAGTGATAATTTGGGGGTGGGGTAAATCTCAGAGAAAGGCCCGGAAAAGTGAGCTCTACTTTGGTGCTTTTTCCCTTGTGGCATTTGCTAACCCAAAGGGATGGGTAAGGTTGAGAAACTGGGCAGAAAGCAGGAGGCAAGAGACTGAGTAGCTAAGTAGGGATTTGGGGTTGGGGAAACAAGGAGTTCAACTGAATATACTTTTCTTTAGTTTGTTTTTTTTCTGGAGACATTCATTCTTTATCTCTTAAAAAATAGCCAGGCAGGCGCCTGTAGTCCCAGCTACTTGGGAGACTAAGGCAAGAGGATCCCTTGAGCCTAACAGTTTGAGATTGCTGTGAGCTATTTTTTTCTTTTATTTTTGACAGAGTTTCACTTTGTAGCCCTCGGTAGAGTGCCATAGTGTCATAGCTCCCAGCAACCTGCAACTCTTGGGCTCAAGCAAGTCTCTTGCCTCAGCCTCCCGAGTAGCTGGGACTACAGGCACCCGCCACAACATCCGGCTATATTTTTAAATTTTTTTTAGAGACAGAGTCTCACTTTGTCGCTCTCGGTAGAGGGCTATGGCGTCACAGCAACCTCCAGCTCTTGGGCTTAGGTGATTCTCTTGCCTCAGCCTCCCAAGAAGCTGGGACTATAGGCGCCCGCCACAACGCCCAGCTATTTTTTTTGTTGCTGTTGCAGCTTGGCCAGGGCAACATTCGAATCTGATACCCTCAGTATATGGGGAGCCACAGGCACCGCCCAAACACCTGGGTATTTTTTAAGAGACGCGGTCTCGGTCTGGCTCAGGTTGGTCTTGAACCGGTGAGATAAGGGCATCCACCTGCCTCGGCTTCCCAAGTGCTGTGATTACAGGCGATGTCTCTAAAAACAAACAAAGAAAATGCAAAGGAGAAGATAGGTAAAAGTAGAAATAAAATAGCAATAAACCTAGTAAATATAGAGGATAAAGAAAGTCAAACTTGGCTGGACACGTGGCTTACGCCTGTAGGAGGTTGTTATGAGCTCTGGACGCCAGGGCACTCTCCAGGGGGCGACAAAGTCAGACTCTGTTTCAAAAAAGAAAAGACATGGCTCGGTTCCTGTAGCTCAGCGGCTAGAGCGCCAGCCACATACACGGGAGCTGGCAGGTTTGAATCCAGCCCTGGGCCTGTCAAAGAACAATGACAACTATAAACAAACAATAGCCGGGCGTTGTGGCGGGCGCCTATGGTCCCAGCTACTCGGGAGGCTGAGGCAAGAGAATCGCTTAAGCCCAGAGTTTGAGGTTGCAATACTTTAGCTATGACGTCACAGCACTTTACCCAGGGTGACAGCTTGAGATTGTCTCAAGGAAGAAAAGGAAGTTAAACTTAGTTTTTTGAAATGACTAATGAAATTAATATACCCCCAATGAGGCTATTCAAGAAATAGAGAAGTTACAATCAAGCAATACTTGTATAAAGAATAAAAAGGTAGGCATTCTTTAACCTAGACATTAAAAAGATGTCTTGTAGGCTTTACTTTATACTTAATACACAGAATAACAATACCAACATTACCATGAATATTGAAAGTTTTAAGAATTGTACTTTTTTTCTTTTCTATTCTTTTTTTGAGACAGTCTCACTATGTCACCCTTGGATTCTAACATGGCGTCACAGCTCACAGAAACTTCAAGCTCTTGGGTTTAAGCGATTCTCTTACCTCAGCCTCTCTTGTAGCAGGGACTATAGGCGCCCGGCTATTTTTAGAGATGAAGTCTCGATCTGGCTCAGCCTGGCTGAATTCCGGAGCTCAGGCGATACACCTAAATCAGCCTTCCAGAGTGCTAGGATTACAGGCGTGAGCCACCGAGTCCAGCCTGAAAATCTTTCTAATTTCTTACTATTACGGTTTGGAAGCTGTCAGCATTTCCCAATTGCAGGGCCCCACTTATTTTTTTATTTTTTTTTCTCTTCTTTTCTGATTATATATCCATTAATTCTTTTTTTTTTTTTTTTTCCTTTGAGACCAGTCTCTATTGCCCAACCTAGAGTACTATGACGTTACAGTTCACAGCTGCCTCAAGCTCCTGGGTTGAAGCGATCGTCCTTCTTCGGCCTCCGGAGTGGTTGGGACTACAGGCGCCCTGGGAGAGTTTAAACTTAAAAACACATGAAATTCTCTTTTAGATCTCAGGCTGAGCCAAGGATCGGTTCGGTCCCCAGAAGATGTCGCGAGGTAGGATATTTGAAGTCCACTCCGCCCCCTTAAGGCGGGAACAGAGTGGAAGTGAGGGCGGGCTCTGCGGCAGTCTTCTGTCGGAAGTGACGCCAATATCCCAGAATCCTTGGAGAAGGGGAAGCGCGTTCTTGCGTTCTACTTGCAGTTAGGCGTGGAACGTTTAGGAAACGTGGTCTGGTTCTTGGCGGAAAGGCGTGCACGTTTGTGCTTTGCCCGCCGCGGCGTAGCGGGCCTTTGGGGGCCGTAAAATTGGTCTTTTTGCACAGGGATAAGAACTGGTGGCGGGCCGCGCGGCACGCAGACCCGGCCTCACCATGTTGGTGCTATTTGAAACGTCCGTGGGCTACGCCATCTTTAAGGTAGGGGGGAGATTGAACCTTTGGAGGGTTAAGGCCAGTGTTAGAGCCTGGGAGACAGAAAGACCTAAGGAGAGAGAATTACTCAGTTGGACGCCTTATACGTCTTCGGGTTGTGAGAGGAAGGAAAAGGACTTCCGACCTCCGAGGCCATATTTCGGTTTAACACGTGGCCCTGCTGTTCGGGGAGACCTGTTCTGCTTTAGTGGGTTTGGTAGGAGTGAAAAGGTGGGCAGGAGCCTTTTAGAGTTTTACAGGTTATAATACAGAGTTTGGGTTTTATTCTGGGTGTTTGAAAAATGATCGAAGAGTTTTAAGTAGAGGGATGATCTGATGTAACTTGTCTTTTAATAAAATTACTTTGCTGTGTGGAGACTCAGATTATGGGGAAACGAGAGGAAGCAAGGCTATTTTTACACTAATTTAGACAAGGTGAAATTCCTTGGATTAATGTTGGTTTGGAGGGAAACACAGAAATTTTGAAGGTAAAACTGAGAAAATCGGTGGACTGGATGTGGATTTTGGTTTAAGTGAGATGTGTAGTAAGTTTGTTGAGTGTAGAGGGCTAACGATTGCCCGTTTGGGCTGCATGGAACTTGGCGTTGTTTTTCAGGTGTAATAATGTAATTCGCCTGTAGCTCTGGCAGTTCGGTATTTCGAGTTGAGAGCTTAGGGAAGAAATCTAGGTTGGTGATGTCAATTCGACATTTGGTTGTTTTAAAAGGGAATGTTTGGCGTTAATTTATGTTTATCGGCACGGAAGTGCCTTCCATATACCAGGAACTCTTTTGTGCTTTACTAATATAGCAACGAAAAGAGAAAAGTTTTGATTTTCTTATATATTCTAGCTTTATATTGTTGCTATAAAGCAAAAATTCCTAGGTAAAAATATGTAGTACAATTATAGTTCTGAATAAAAATATTGTATTCGTGTTTGTGGCATGGATTCATTAAGTCTGGAAGTGAAGAGAACTCACTTTTTATTTCTCTTAAGTTTCACTTCTGACGCTTCAAAATACACCTCTATGTGCATTTGTTAAGTCAAATACTTAATTTTAAAAAGACTAAGAATAGGCTCGGCGCCTGTGGCTCAAGCGGCTAAGACAGAGCCTCAAGCTGTTGCCCTGGGTAGAGTGCTATGACATCACAGCTCACAGCAACCTCCAATTCCTGGCTCAAGCGATTTTCCTGCCTCCACCTTCCAAGTAGCTGGGACTACAGGCGCCCGCCAAAACGCCCAGCTATTTTTTGGTTGCAGCCATCATTGTTTGGTGGGCCCAGGCTGGATTTGAACCCTCTAGCTCAGATGTATGTGGCTGGCACTTTAGCTGCTTGAACCACAGGCGCTGAGCCTAGTTTTTCTATTTTTTGTAGAGATGGGGTCTCACTCTTGCTCAAGCTGATTTTGAACTTCTTGAGCTCAAGGGATCCACCGACCTCAACCTCCCAGAGTGCTAGAATTACAGGCTTGAGCCACCTCGCCAGCCTGAAGATATCTTTTTTTTTTTTGGTCAAATGGCACTAAGTTTTATTAGGGATTTTTCAATAGGGTTAAATTTCCAGGAATGAGGGAGTCATAGTTAGAGGCCACAAAAAGCCCATGAATCCTCTTCAGATCTAGTGAACCACTAGCTGAGGTTCTTTTGTAGGATCTGCCTTCTTGTTCCAGGTATAAATTATTATAAAGAAACTGCTTTGGTGCTAGGGACTGGTAGGTGGGGTATATCTTCCCAACCCAGAACACAAAAGTCATGAAGGCTACAAAGCCAAAGAGTTACTTAGACATGACATTCCAGGAAACAGGTGTGGGTGAGGTGTCCACATGGTTCCTGATACACATGTCTAGGTCACAGTGAATCGGTCCTTTTACACCATGGATCGCTCTAGTGCTGTGAATGGTTAAGGAGCTTCAGATAGTCACCATAACCCATGCCATCATCTGGGTAAGGCTCAATAGTCTACACACATATTATACTACTTGGCGGCGGCTGGCATCTTAGGATAGGGCCCCAGGAGCATATCCTTGGTAATGTGGGAGGCTGTCTGCACCTGATGGCACCACGTTCTGGGCTGCCCTTTTCAGCCATCCGACCCCCAGGACCTTCATCCTGGCTACCACCACCTCACTTTCTTCTGAAAATATCTTTTTTTTTTTTCCCCTTTGCGACCTTGTTATTATGTTGCCCTTGGTAGAGTGCTATGGTATCAGAGCTTACAGCAACCTCAAACTCTTGGACTTAAGCAATTCTCTTGTCTCAGCCTTCCAAGTAGCTGGGACTACAGGCACCAGCCAGAACACCCAGCAGTTTTTTGTAGTTATCATTGTTTAGCAGGCCCTGCCCGGGTTCGAACACACCAGCCCTGGTGTATGTGGTTGGTGCTGTAACCATTGAGCTACAGGCTCCAAGCCTGAAAATATCTTTTAAATATGCCAATTTTGTTATTCAAATATTATCTTCAAATACATTTGCTTTTGTTTTGTTTTGTTTTTTTTTTTTTTTTTTTTTTGAGACAGAGCCTTAAGCTGTCACCCTGGGTAGAGTGCTCTGGCTCATAGCAGCCTCCAGCTCCTGGGCTCAAGTGGTTCTCCTGCCCCCACCTCCCAAGTAGCTGGGAGTACAGGCACCCGCCACAACACCTGTCTATTTTTTGTTGCAGCTATCTTTGTTTGGAGGGCCCAGGCTGGATTTGAACCCGCAGCTCAGGTGTATGTGGCTAGCGCCGTAGCCGCTTCAGCCACAGGCACCGAGCCTACATTTGCTTTTTAACAAGAAAAAATGTGAATTTTACTCAGGATTCATATTCTCTATATGATACACATCATTTGGAACATCTGTGAACTCTGTATGGTCAGCTGCATTCTCTGAACAATTTCAAAACGTTGGGATTAATCTCTTTTAGTAAAAAACAAATTCAGCCTCGGCACCTGTGGCTCAAGCAGCTAAGGCTCCAGCCACATACACCTGAGCCTGGCAGGTTTGAATCCAGCCCAGGCCCGCCAGACAACAATGACGGCTACAACCAAAAAATAGCCAGGTGTTGTGGCAGGCGCCTGTAGTCCCAGCTACTTGGGAGGCAGAGGCAAGAGAATTGCTTGAGCCCAGGAGTTGGAGGTTACTGTGAGCTGTGATGCCATAGCACTCTACCCAGGGTGACACATGAGGCTGTTTCAAAAAAAAAAAACAAAAAACTTCGATCAATGTTATAGTGTAGTTATGAGGCTTGGTGGATGTCTTTGGATTCTAAAACTTAATGATATACAAGGTAGAACTAGTAGCTTTAATTCTTTGATACCAGCACAATACTTTGTAGTTGTTTACTGCTTCATTACTTGTATTTCATTTATAATTTTCCAGTTTGATTTATTTTGCCCAACTTTGCAGACTATAAATATAACTAATTCAACTGCGTGGGATTAAATTTACACAGCACAACAAATCCTTAAAATCATGTTGCCTCACTTATGTGACAAATTAAAAGTTTTGTGTAACATAGTATTGAGTTTCTTTTAGTGAAAAAATGCATAACTAGACTATAACTGCATTTAAGTATTAATGTGTAAATGTTCTGTGATATGAATTTGATTAATAGTGCTGGTCAGCAAAGTATACTTTTAGTGACTGGCCAGGCTCAGTGGCTCAGCCTGTAATCCTAGCACTCTGGAAGGCTGAGGTGGGTAGATAGCCTGAGCTGACAGGTTCAAGACCAACCTGAGCCAGACCGAGACCTCCTCTCTAAAAATAGTCGGGCTTTATGGCCGGTCCCTATATTCCCACCTACTTGGAAGGCTGAGGCAAGAGGATCACTTGAGCCCAAGAGTTTGAGGTTGCTTTGAGCTGTGATGCCATGGCACTCTACCTAGGGTGACAAAGTAAGACTGTCTTAAAAAAAAAAAAAAAAAAAGTTTATCAGCTGTTTTTTTTTGTTGTTGTTTTGTTTTTGTTTTTAGAGACAGAGTCACTTTGTTGCCCTCCATAGAGTGCTGTGGCATCAGAACTCACAGCAACCTCCAGCTCTTGGGCTTAGGCAATTCTCTTGCCTCAGCCTCCCAAGTAGGTGGGAACATAGGCACCGGCCACAAAACCCGGCTATTTTTAGAGAGGCCCCTGCCACAATGCCTATTTTTTTATTGCAATTTGGCCGGGGCTGGGTTTGAACCCGCCACCCTTGGTATATGGGGCAGGCACCCCACTCACTGAGCCACACGCGCCGCCCTTATCAACTGTTTTTAAAATAAAGATGTTTGAGTAATTACCTATGCATACTATAGTTCACCAAATTTAACATGTCATTCTTTCATATTGTTTTGTTTTGTTTTGTTTTGGAGACAGAGTCTATGGCCCTGGGTAGAATGCCATTGCTAACTGCAACCTCAAACTCTTGGGCTTAAGCCATTCTCTTGCCTCAGTTTTTCTATTTTTATTAGAGATGGGGTCTTCCCCAGGATGGTCTCTTAACTCCTCAGCTCAAGCAATCTACCTGCCTCAGCCTCCTAGAGTCCTGGAGTTATAGGCATTAGCCATCCCCCTCTACCCTCGCTTTACACTAACATTTAAACTGGCCTACCATTAGTTATAAGACATTCCAATTTTAGGGATATTAAATATCAAGAGGGTCCTTTTTAGGATTGATCCTATTTTAAACTTGGGTAGTTGATAATAGAGTGTTGGCAAGGGTGTGCAGAAATAAAAATTTTTATTCACTATTTAACTGAAATTAATAGAATTTCTTTCAAGCAGTTTGGTACAATCTGTCAACCTACAACATGCGTATCTTCTATGATCAATTAACTCCAGTTCCATTAATTTGTCCAACAGAAATACAGCATGTTTAAATAGGTATATTTTCTGAAGGATTCAAAAGGAAAATTGAGAAGCAACTTTATCAATAAGGACAAAGATGGTGATATATACATATAATGCAATTCGAGGTTAAAACCTAGAATTACATCTGTGATAAGTGTCTGATGTGAGTCCTAAATGTATGCATGAACAACATATTGCATAGACATTCAAAAAGTTTTGAATATACCTCTAAATGTTAATAACTTTTGTTGATTTAAATGCCTTTTTGGGGGCCGGGCGTGGTGGCTCATGCCTATAATCCTAGCACTCTTGGAGGCCAAGATGGGTGAATTGCCTGAGCTCACAGGTTTGAGACCAGGCTAAGCCAGAGCGAAACCCCATCTCTAAAAATAGCTGGGCGTTGTGGCGAGTGCCTATAGTCCCAGCTACTCAAAAAAAGAAAAAGCATTTTTTTCCACTTAAAAATTCCTTACCTCGGGGTGTGTCTTAGAATTGATGATGTTTTAGTTTTAGAGAAATTCAGTAAGGTAAATAACAAGATGTAATTTATTGAAAGTGGGCAAATAAAGTTTTCTAATGGCTTATATTATGTGTTGTGAAAGTGGTTAATGTCTCCCTTTTTTGTTTCTTGTTTCTTTTTTCTTTTCTTTTTTTTTTTTTTGAGACAGAGTCTCACTTTGTCCCCCCTCGATAGAGTGCTGTGGTATCATAGCTCACAGCAACCTCAAACTGCTGGCTTCAAACAATTTTCTTGCCTCAGCCTCCAGAATACCTGGGACTACTTGTGCCCACCACAATGCCCATCTATTTTTCACTCTTGCTCAGGCTGGTGTTGAACTTGAGAGGTCAGGCAATCCACCTATCTACGCTTCCCAGGGTCTTAGGATTACAGGCATGAGCCATCACCTCTGCCTGGTTAATGGCTCCTTTAAAAGAAAGATTCCTAGCCCGGCCTGCCTAGGACCTTTAGTACCACCTGCTTAGTAAGCTGAGGGATGAACTATGTAGGCTGTTAATGAACTATGATTGCAGTTTTCAGCCTGGCTCACATAGCAAGACTTAATCACTAGAAATAGTAATAATAATAAATAAAATTTAAAAACATTCTTAGCAAAGACCATGACTAGATCTGAATTTCATTCAGATGTTACATGGGCAACTCAGACTACCAATTTGCACAAAAATTTATGCTGTGTAAGAGAACTATTTCAGTGAGAGAGATAGCTTTCATCACCCTCATTTTATGTGTACAGTTGTATTTAAAAAAATACAGCTACATGTGCCTAAATTATGCCATTTAAAGAAACCTAAACTTTTTTTTTTTTTTTTTTTCAGGTTCTAAATGAGAAGAAACTTCAAGAGGTTGACAGTTTGTGGAAAGAATTTGAAACTCCAGAAAAAGCAAATAAAATGTAAGTAATCTTGAAACTAAGAATTCAGCTATTAACATTGAAGTCTAACTTTGTTTTTTACACCCCACCCCACCCCCTACCCCCCAATTCATTTAATGTTAGGTTCATAGTTTTTTGTTTTGAGATCTGTTTCAGGAATAATTTTGGTATGAAACTAATTACTATAGCTATTTTACTTGGAATTAGAACATAGGCCTTAACTAATTTGTATTGATTGCAGTCTAGACTGGACAGTACCCCAAAATTCTACTTTATACAATATTTGTAAGCACGTATTGGTTGTGAATTAAGTAAAGTCCCACCCACAGATTTCATGCTTTCTCCATCTTAAGTAAGCACTTAATCATCCTGTGGCTATAACTTGCGGTTTGAGGGGCAACAGCAAAACAGCTGAAACTTTTTTCTTTCACCATTTCACAGATAATTTATTCTTACTATACATATATTTTTTATTAAATCATAGCTGTGTACATTAATGCAATTATGGGGTACAATGTGCTGGTTTTATATACAATTTGAAATACTTTCATGAAACTGGTTAACACATTTTCGCCTTCACCACATTTTCACCTTCACCACATTGTCTTAGTTATTGTGTTAAGACATTTATATTCTACACTTAGTAGATTTAATATGTACCCTTGTAAAATGCACCACAGGTATGGTCCCACCAATTCCCCTCTGTCTACCCATTGTCCCCTCCCCCTCCTCTTTCTCTTACTGTGTATTTTAGCAACTACAGCATTTTTTTTTCCCTTATTGAGACCTGTCACCTTTTCACTTCAGCACTTCACAGCTTCTCTTTGGGATATCTGAATTGCCACCATCACTACTCTTGTATTTTGCAGCCATTATTTTTTATTTATTTATTTTCTTTGAGACAGAGTCTCACTAGGTCGCCCTTGGGAGAGTGCCATACGTCACACAGCTCATAGCAACCTCAAACTCTTGGGCTATTTATTTTCTTGCCTCCGCCTCCCAAATAGCTGTGACTACAGACACCCACTACAACACCTGGCTCTTTTTTTGTTGCAGTTGTTGTTTTACCTGACCTGGGCTGGATTCAAACTCACCAGCCTCAGTGTATGTAGCTGGCGCTGTAACTACTGTGCTAGGGTGCTGAGCCTTTGCAGCCATTATTAAGTAAAATAAGGGTTATTGAGCATATGCACAGTGATATCTCAACAGTTGATCTGGTAAACAGAGCCGTGAAGCGAGTAAAGGACATACAGCATGGATACAGAAGATACTACTCAATGTACAATTTATTTTTTATTTTTTATTTTTTTTTTATTATAGATAAAAATATGCACCATAGATGTGGCCCAACCCATCACCCTCCCTCCACCCAAACCTCCTCCCTCCCTTCCCCTTCCTTGGTCCTTTCCTCATAGTCTTGTGGTATAGTTGGGTTATAGCCTTCA
>CAUYPK010026424.1:0-13307 GCA_963574355.1 Loris lydekkerianus | reverse complement strand
TTAGAGGACAATTTAAACCATTCACATTGATTGAGAGTATTGATAAGCCTTTCGAGAGTCCGGTGGACATTTTTAATCCTTTTGCGACTGTGGGAGTTTGAATTTGATCAAAAATTTTCTGGGTGGGTTTACTTTTGTGGTGGAGTGATGTTACTATTGTATCTTATCTTACCTAGTAGAAGTTAAGCTCCTCTGAGACAGATTGTATGTTTATATACCTCTGTATTTACTGTAAGTCCCTCAATAATGATGGTTTGATTAAAGTCAGTGAAAGACCATGCCAAAAAAAAGCAAGCATTATCTACATTTTAAAATATCCTGTGAGTCTCAGCTTCTCTGTCTCAGATTCTCAAATATCCCTTACCCATGCTATTTCTTTGTGGATGAGTGAGACTCAAAATCTAAGGTTCGTGTGAGCACTTCACTGGCTGATGCAGGGTGCCCTGGTAACTTGCAGGCAGGTGTGTGTGTTACATGTGCAGTCTTCCTGTTATTTTAGCATTAACTATTTGGAGCTATTCCACATTGGAAACTATTCCTACGTTTAAATCATGCTGATCGTTGTTGGTGCTTTTCATGTGGCTCTGTACTCTGGCAGCTTATGGCATCATGGGGTTCAAGTTTGGAGGAGCCTAGTTGTGTTTGCTGTTTAGCGTCATTCTTGCTGTTTGCTTAGTAATTGGAAAAAAAAAAAAGAGAGAGAAGGAAACAAATTTTGCCCAGTAGCAAATCCAGAAGTTTGTGTCTGTTCTGGGTGAAACATAAACCAAGAGTAGACATGGAGGTGTATGTAGCAGAAGAGTTTTGGGGGTGATTAGGTAATTCATATGGCAGAAACACATAAAAGAAGAAATACTATACATATACCAGGTGCTTTAGAAGAATGGAAAATGGAATAGGCGAAGAGAAGCAATTACTGCCCCTGTACCTTCTGAGCTGACCCCTAAGTATCCATAAAGATTTAGCAGCCTTGAAGAATGTCTTTTAATTTTAGGCCCATGAATAGGTGTCTGATAAATTGATCAAACTTAAACTTTTGGTAAATTGATCAATTTAAACTTTTGTTCCTGCAAAGAGGAAAATGCAGCCTTGAGAATCTGAAGGGGTGATGTGTCTAAGTCCCTACACTGAGCTGGCACCTGAGTCTCAGCCCCAGCGTATCAGAAAGTGGGCACAGAGCTTTAACTCTGTGTAGATTCTGGAAATCACCTTGGTCACAAGTAATTCCCTCTGAACAGGCAGCAAGAACCTGTCTGGGACTTGTGTACAGTTAGATTCTTTTCCTTTTAGTTTCTAGCTTAGAAAATATTAGAATTTTCTATGGGTATTTGCTTACCTTGCTAACCACTCCTTAAGACAGCCCCACATGTGAACTCAGAAAATAGGAGTGGTAATCTGGACCCTCCCTTTCTGACTGTTAGTAATCTGGTTCAGTATTTATTAAAGGTGATACGTACTGAGCTAGGTCCTTAGGACATACCTCAGTAAGATAAGGGGGTTGCCTTCATGGAGCTTGATGTTGGGGGAATAGAGTTGTTGACAGGCATTTACGAAGGTTCTCGGACCCAGGACATGATGCTGAGGGAGCATGCACAGGGCCACCCAGCCTGACTGGGGTATCCAGGAAGGCTTCCTGGAGGAAGTGCTGTCTCTGTTGAGATGGGAAGACTTACTTGGAAAGGTGCATGCGATGATTGTGTTTATGCGTGAATCATCCATATGTACTGGATGAGTAGTGCTCCAGCGCTGAAAGTTATGTTGAGATTTCACTGTAGGTGTAATTTGACTCTTTTTGATTGCTTTGCTTTGAGGTCCCATTCTATTCGTGTCTATCTTTTAATTGTGGGAAACTACACATAATATAAAAGGTAACCATCTTTACTGCTTTGAAGTGTACAATTCAGTGATATTGATAAGTACATGCCCGTTGTTTTGCTATCATCATCACCCATCTACCTACAGAGCTCTTTTTGTCTTCAAAACTGAAACTGAACCTGTTAAACAATAATTCCACGTTCCCTCCATCCCCCAGCCTCTGGCAGTGCCCGTTCCACTTTTTGTGTCTGTGAATTGAACTACTCTGGTATTTCACAGGAGTGGAATCATAAGATTATTTGTCTTTTTGTGACGAGTTTATTTCACGTAGCATAATCTTCTCCACGTTCACTCGTGTCTTAGTGTGTGTGAGAACTGCATTCCTTTTCAAGGCTGAGTAATAGTCCAGGTTCTGTTTTATTCTTACTCTAAGTATGTCTGAAATATTCAACCAGCCATGAATTAGCTCTCTGCTCCCCTCACCGAGAACTCATTCATGGAATTGTTCCTTCTTCCCTCTCTTACTGATGACGCGTTGGGTGGCAGAGGTTGGGCCAGTCACCGGACTTACAAGGAACACCAGTCATCCTATTGTCTGGTCCATCAGGGAGATAAACCCAACCCCTTGTTAAACACTACCCCTGAAAGAGTAAGGAGTGCAATGTATGAAGTTCTGCCCGACTTTAAAGATGACACACAAATCCCGCCAGGGAGAGCTGGGGGAGGCTTTGGTTCTCAATCTTCCTGATGCGCCACATATTTTCATTGTTAAAAAGGGGTGACGACCCACAGGTTGAGAATCGCTGCTTTACTGGGAGGTCTCTGAAGTATGTGTGGGAGTTTTATTGGTGGCTGAGGGAAGGAAAGGAACTTCAGGAGGAAAAGCATAGCGCCTGGGAGTCTGGTTTATGTTTATGTATATAGGCAGTTTTACTTGGTTATCAATTAAAATCTAGAGTCAGACTAACCGAGTTCAAATCCTGGCTATGCTATTTCTCTTAAGCGATGTGGAGCAATTTATTTTCTTTCTTTGCCTTGGTTTCCTCATCTAAATTGGGATACTTTTCTCATAGTGGTGTTAAAACAGGGCCAGGTATAGAACGTACACTCAGTGTTAGCTGCTGCTGTTACTGCTGCAGCGATGTTTGGGTGACTAAAATGGGCTGTGGGGTGTGAGAGAGAGAGAGAGTTGTGACTAGACCCAAGTTAGAGAGTGGCTGGGTGCATCCTGGTAATAAGGACTTTTCAAGTATTCTTGTATTTCTGACTTTTAAGCTTTCTTTGTATATTCAAGTGCTCAAGTATCTGAATTTGTATCTGACCTTTTCTTAAATTTCCTTTAAAAAGTTGGGATGATTTTGGGGGCGGGATACAAATGTAAGAGGGTCCTTATCTAACAAAAGCAATGAATCCCCAACAATAAAAAAAGGTTAAAAAAAAAAAAAAGTTGGAATCATTTCTTAAAACTTGCAGAAAACAGGACACGAAAAAAAACGAGACAAAAATCTGTAATGTCACCATGTAACATTCATTTCCTTTTTTCACTTTGTGTAGCTACATGCACAAAACTAAGTTATCACTATATATAATTTTGTGTTCTGCTTCTTAAAATTCATTTTCTTCGGGAAGCTTTCCCTCATATTTCAGATGAATGCCTAGGATTCCTTTGCATTCATATACTATGTTTTTCTTATTCTGCTTTTCATAGTCTTATAGGTGGTTTTATAAGGTACATTTTTGTGCTTACAATTTTTTTCTTTCATGGAATTTTATCTTTGATAAATTTCTAGGTTTAGAATTTTTAGATCGAAGGATTTAAGCCTTCTCTGGCTCTCAGTATGTGCTGCTAATTGGGTCTTCACATCCATGCCACTACGAGGATATTCACTAGAAATGTGATTTATTAGGCCAGGCTCATGCCTGTGATCCTGGCACTTGGGAGGCTGAGGTGGGAGGATTGCCTGAGGCCAGGAGTTTGAGATTAGCCTGAGCAATATAGTGAGGCCTTGTTTCTACAAAAAATATGGAAAAAAAATTAGCTGAGCATAGTTGGTGGCACATACTTGTAGTCCCAGTTACTTGAGAGGCTGAAGCAGGAGAATTGCTTGAGCCTGTGCATTTGAGGTTGCTGCGAGCTATGATGATGCCATTGCACTCCAACCTGGGCAGCAGAGCAAGTCCCTGCCTCCTCTTTCTCCCCCAAAGGACTGATTATTATAGGTTTGCTGATTAGGAGTTTTAAAACAACTCCTTGAGTTTGCTTGAATTTGCCATTTTTCTCTCTCCTGGTGAAGATGCATATTTCCTTATATGCTTATTTTCCTGTGTCAGTTGTTTATTCATCTCGTCTTCTGGTTGTGTTCTTGATACTTTTCAATATAGATTTGAATTGTTTACTTACCATAAATGTTATTTTTGTGTTGGAGAAAAATTAAGGTGCAGAAAATTAAAAAGAGTGGACCATCTATTCCTGCTTTGCAGTAGGTAGGCTCTCATCTTTGCTGTTCGGGAAAAGCAGAAAGAAGCACCAGCTTTTTTTGCCATGTGCCAGCGCTGCTGCGATCACAGGGGCCAGAGTCTGGACTCGACAACAGCCTTGCTTTTGAGCTGCCTTTTATCATGAGCAGACAAATAGCATGGCTGTCCATTATCTCAGTGCTGATGGTGTCTCACTTCACTCATGGGGTCTGGCCTGCTCCTCCTGTCCCACAAGCACCTAGTGCAGAGCCAGCACACAGTGGGCAACTGGTTTTCACCCACCGTAGCTCAGAGGTTGGGAGGGACCTTCCCTGACATCCTTCTGCAGCCCCTTCTAGCTACAGCATCTCTGTTTTAAGAGACCTGGTAGCTATTCCTTGATTACTTGCAGTGATGGGAGGTTTACTGTCTCACAAATACAGTTAGATCTTGGGCTGAAGATGAGATGAACCTAGATTTGAATTTCAATTTGACCATTGATGAAGTGATATATGATTTTGGGCTAATAATGTTTCTAAACTTCATTTTCTTTGTTTGAATAACAGATAGCAATATTAATATCGCTACCTTATAAAATTGTGATGAGGGTTACAAAAATAATGAAAGTAAAGTTCTGGAATCTACAAATGTCTAAAAAGTAGAGTAGAGTGGTGGTTACCAGAGGGCAGGGTGAATGGGGAGGAGGATTAATGGGGAAAGGGACACTTTGGTTGAAGAGCACAAAGCTTTAGTTTGGAGGAGTAAGTTCTGGTGGTCTGTTACACAGTATGGGGACCATAGTTAATAAGAATGTATTGAATATTTCAAAATAACTGGAAGAGAGGAATTTAAATGTTCTCACCACAAGTAAATGATAAACATTTGAGGAGATGGATATGTTAATTAGCATGATTAGATTATTCCATAATGTACACATGTTTGGAAACATCACCTTGTACCCCCTAAATATAATTGTTAGTCAGAATTAAAACAAAGGAAAAAAGTCCTGATGCCTATGCCTCACATACAGTGTTAAATAAATGTTAGCCGTGAATAGTAATTTTATTTACCACTACATGATTATTTCCTTAAACTTTTGCCATCATACTTGATTTCATGAACCCCAAACATTTTTTGTGTCTGTAAGAATCATGTTTATTTGGCAAAGAAGCTGCAGCTGAGCCTCCAGCTCCCACAGTGGCCTGGCGTTTGGAGTGTATTCGTCCGTAATGGAGATGTGGGTGGGTATTGTCTTTGAGCTTATTCCAGCTTGGGCCGCGATCCAGCTGCTGGGCTGGGCAGTGCTGTAATGCATCCAGGCTAGCACCTTCTCGATTTTCAAAGTCTGATTCTACAGACCCCTTGTTTGTCCCTCCTCCCTTTCTTGGCTGGTGTTCTTGCCCTGGCATCACCAGAGAAGATGGGAGAAAAAAATTTAGAAGAAATCAAACTCTGTTCCGTGTACTGTTTATCTGTTCCCTTCCCCAGAAAATAGTTTAGCAGAGAGCTATAGGTAGAGTTCCTGTTTCTAAATGCATAGCAGGTTTGCCCAGCCCACTGACAGCTCTCAAAAAATGTTGCTTTTATTGGTTTTACAGATAAGCCAATACAAGGGTGATTAGGCTGTACCCCAATTCTTCTTTTTATACCCAGATTTTAGTATTTCAGTACTTTTGCTTTAGCTTACTGAGGATTTAGCTGATGATCTGAGAGATCCAAGGTCCGCTGTGATTTAAGCAGATAGCTTTTGTCCTTGGGGAACCAGTGTAATTGGTATTAGTCCTAGGTCCATGAATCTACGGAGTTCACCTTTGTCTAACCTGACTCTCTGTGCTTTGTGGAGAATAACTGCAGAAAAAAACCTCCCACTAAGCTTAAGTGCTTCCTAATTATTGTCAACTTTGGTTTCAAAAATAAGCTAGTAGGAAATTTAGTGAATTTAAGAAACAGTGTTGAAGTGATGGTAGTTAATATTTTAAACAGTGGTCTCTGAGGAGTTGGTTTGGAGGCTCACACCTTACAATGCAGATCTTGAGTTAAAATTTGTGATCGGGGTAATATTTAAAATATTCAATAACTAATCCAGAGGAGCATTGACACATGGAAGCTACTGCTGGCCTCTAGATGTGGGTGTGGGGCACTGGCCCTTCACCCATTTTCATGGAAGTATTTCACTATGTTATACACCAGGGTGACTGTACCAGCTGGGCATGTAAGTGGGGGTTGGCAAGGGGGAGAGACCGCACAGTCTTCTCCTTTAACTTGTTACTGGGGCCGATTATCTCCCGGAAGTGTCTATTTGGAAAGCATAGAGAAAAGTTCATTTATTCAGAAAATGTGGTGCGTACAATGTGATAGGCACATGGTCCCTTTTTTGGGGCACCCAGTCTGCACTGGTGGGCTTCAAATTGTTCCTGTCCTCTGATTCTAGGCTAAGAATCTGTCCATAGGAAAAGATTTCAAGGATATTTGCAACAACAATGAAGAGTTGGGTAAAATCTGAATGCCCAACCACAGGGAAATAATAACAGTATATCCACTACCTAGAATATTAATTACACAGCTCTTAAAAATCATGGATACAATGGATTTTTCTGGACTGAATGTGAAATGTTAAGTAGGCAATAAAAACCTGAAACTATGGAGAATTAAAAAATAACAGGTTATTACTGCAGGGTTAGCACTGGTTATTGTTTGATGGTGGCACATGGGTAGAGTTTATTTTCTCCTGTGTATGTTTCTTTATGTTCCACCTTTTTTGTTATTTAAGGCTGTTAACTTTATAGTTAGAGGTATTCCAGAAATATATTTTCAAAATCCATTGAAAAGTTTTAAACATTACTGTACAATTAGTGGGTGAACATGTTGAATTTAAACTCAGAGAAACACATTTGGAGATTGTGTTTATTGCCTGCCAAGGAAGCTGCTGACTTGGTGAGATAAAAATAAGAGCCTAGGTCAGCCTCTTCACCACAGGGCACCCGACTCCCCCAGGCCTCCAGACTGTGAGGGTTCTGAGAGGCCCTAATGGGCTTGTTGAAAGGCTCTACTTGGCTTCTTATTAATGTCCCTCCCTGAGCAGTGCTCTGCTCTGCTGGCTAACCTTGTCAGAAGGTTACCCGCAGCTCTCCAGCGCTCGGCTAATTTTAAACCTGGTCGGCCAGTGGCGTGGCATTGCGCTGCAGAGACACGGACAGCTCCGTGGGAGACACGTCTGGCGAACGATGAGTTGAGTCCACGTTTTTTCTCATCCTCGTGTAAGTGGCAAGGCACACTGAACAAGCAAAGAGAGCTGGGATGATAATGAGAGCTTTTATGGTAAAAACCAGCATTATTAAATATCTTTTGGCAATGTCAATGCCAGTTGATAACTGCATGGTTGTGGTGTTACCTGCATGAACTGTGTTAACTCTGACCACGCTAGGAGTAGCAAGGTGAATGAGATCCTCTCTTTTGGGAACTATACTCTGGCTGTTATTAAACACAGTGAAACTGCAGTGAATTTCATTGTTGACATGGCATTTAAAGAAATTTATAGGACTCAAACTCTGCTGGTGATAGGTTCCTTTGTGAAGTTTTTGATAGATTTGATTGGGAGAGGGATATTTCTGAAAAGCTAAAAAAAAAAAAAAAAAATCACAGAATCTCTGCCTGTCTGCATGTCTGCAGCTGCTCTGGCTGCCACTAAGATTGTCATTTTAAAGCCTTTTTTTTTTCCCTGGAGCATTTGTAATAGAGTCTTATTGAGAACACTTCTGTCTGTGTCTTGGGTATCATATTAATAACTGTGATATTTTAAAATGAAACATAAATCAATAACTACAAAATAGTATGGCATTGGGGAACATTTCCCTCATCAAAATAAACTTTTTAAATAAAAACTTTGCGAATCCATTTTTTTTTTTTTTTTTTGTTTAGAATTTTTTTTTTTTTTTTTTTTTTTTTGGTCTGCCTGCCTTTCAACACCTTCAGGTTGGGAATCTGACGTGCCTATTAGAGTTGGCCCTGTCTTCTCCTGCCCAGGTGTCCATGGTTTCTTTTGCACATAAGGACTTACAATGGGGAAGCCTAATCCACCCGATGGATGGCCTGATCTTGGGGCTTACCTGTCTGTCTTGAAGAGCATCATCTTCTTGTAGCTAGGTCTGTACCTACCCACTTATAAAACAGTTGCTAGGAGGAAAATTAAAGAGGCATTGTATATGGAGTAAAACCAAGATGAAAGAACAGTGGATGGAGAATCAATAACCTGCTAACTCCCTACAGTGATTGAAGTTAACTTTATTTGAAGTATCCAGGCTGGGCCAGACCACATCAAGCTGGCAGCACTCCTGCACCAGGGTAGCATAGGAGTGAATTTTGATTTCATTTTAGGAGGAGGGAAAAAAAGAATAACGAACAAATGCTTTTTATTAGTTCTCCTCTCCCCCGTTAAGGTCTGTCCCTCCCACAGTAG
This sequence comes from Loris lydekkerianus, assembly GCA_963574355.1. Classification (NCBI taxonomy): domain Eukaryota; kingdom Metazoa; phylum Chordata; class Mammalia; order Primates; family Lorisidae; genus Loris; species Loris lydekkerianus. Next base: position 4,579 of record CAUYPK010026424.1, on the reverse strand, counting down.
ACCTAATTAGCTCTGACATGTTTGGATTTAGTTTTGAGAAAATTAAAGCTGAGTAATACCAGGAATTTGTTGAGTGAGAATACTTGTTATAACCTTCATTGACCCAAATCTGGCTTTTATACATAGTATTAAATAAGCAAACTAAAGAAAACTCCATCCTCATCTTTCCCTAGAATAATATTTTTAAAAGCACATTTAGAGTAGTTAAGTATGATAAAAATGTTAAGTTACTGTGATTGGATATTAAGTAAATGAATGGATTGCAGGGGCTGTAATGATGATGCTGAGAGTGTGGTTATGAATTTAATGTATATTTCTTGAAACTCACGTTCTCTTTGACTCATTCACATGTCTGCTTTTTACTTTTTCCTTCTCCTGGGCTTCGCTTTCTCACCTTTGGGACACTTCCTTTCCCTCCTTCACTCGGCCTAGGCTGTTATAAGCAGGCAGGCGGCAGGCCGACTGTTATTTTTATGGTAACCTGATACTTTGGGCTTGGGGATGGGGGTGATCTGACTGAGAGCTGCAGAGGCGGCTCAAGGCTGCTGATCCCCAGGATGAACTGCTGCTGTGGAAACAGGGCTGTGGGCAGTGGGCAGGTTGCAGTGGAGTCAGGGATGGCATGAACAGTCAGGAGTCACAGATTGTTGCTCAGCAGGTGGCAGGCCCAGGACTGAGGTTGGGGGGGGGGGGGGGCGGGGCAGCCTAAGATTCAAGGAAAGGAAAGTTGATTGTTGAGGCTGGAGTTCAGGAAGTCTGAGTGTTTGGAAACCACAAGAAGGTTTTAAAGCCAGTGAGTTTCTTATCCTATTCTGTGGGTATAGTCTTAAGGGATGATTGAGGCTACTCTTGTTATTCCTCAGACAAAAGAATGAATTTCTTAAAAGAGTCATCAAAATTTTATTAGTGTTTTATAAATAGAATGGTTGTTTGTTGACCTGTGCTAGGGGACTGGAGTGGTGGGCAGAATTGTATGGGACATAGCCCTTGCCTTCTGAAAATTTGCAGTGTAGCAAGGAAGAAGGCAGATATAAAGTAGTAATTATTATGGTTATATATGTGTGTTCAACAATTATTTGAGAACCTCCAATACATCAGGCACAGTTAAGTGTACACACATTCTAATCTGTAGGCATTCAGATAAGATAATGTATAAAATGACTATTAATGATTGAGATGCCCATAGATGGATCCTTTCATTAAATCTTTACAGTAGGTAGGTATTAGTATTTCCTCTAGTTTTTCATAAAAAGAAGCTGGGGCACAGCTAGCTAATAAGTGGAGAACTCAAAATTCTTTGGGATTCCAAAATCCAGTGTATTTTTTATGTGCCTCTAACTACTCTGCCATATGGATTCTCCAGATACACAAGGTGATCTCTTGTTACTGTTAGGATTTCCTCCCAAGGCAAAGCTTAGCAAACATCCTGTGAGTTCTCAAAACCTGGCAGGTATTGGGAGATGTTAAATGTAGAAATGCTTAGGAGCTTACTGTTGAGCAAGGAGACAGTATCGTCGGAGGAAGAAGAGTGCAGTGTACTAAGTATGGTGTTGGAGGTGTACTGGGGACACAGAAGTGACTTCTCTGAGAAGTATTCTAAGATTTCCCAGAGGATGGGTTGGTGACTTTGGACTTCAAAGGAAAGCTGCTGGTGAGAGCAGAAGCTCCTGAGCAGAGAGCCCAGGTGCCTGCAGGTGGGGTGGAGCTGGCAGCCCGCTGTATCTAGGCACCCTGGGCTTGGGGTCCAGGGGTCGCCGCCAGGCAGCCAGACAAGCAGGCTGAGAACAAGTATGAAGGGCCACGGGTGCCATCATGTCCTGAAAAATTTTGACTGAGTGGATGATAAAAGACCAGTTCTTATCTTAGGAAAACCTTTTTGGCTGCAGGATGAGTAGGAGAGGCTTGCTAAAAGTATATCTCCTGGGGATTCTGATTCAGTACTTCTGGCACCAGAGCTTCCGATCTATATGTTTAAGATGTCACCTATGTCATCTTGATGTGTAACAAGGCTGGGCACCTGCAGAGCCCGGGTGTTGGCAGTGGTGATGATGGGGGAGGCAGGGGCCAGCACATCCCAGAGCTCGGGAGCAGGGTTGGGGGGTTCTTTCCCTGAGATAGGAGCCAAGTTAGTGGGGTAGGGAGGCGCAGAGGGAGGAATTTAGCTGAGGTGGAAAACTTGAGGTTGCGTGAACATTCTTGGTGAAAGGGTTGGGATCTGGATGGGAGGGGAGCCCCGTGAGAGCCATCTTTCCTTCGGGTACGGCTCTGGCCAGGTTGTCAGAGAATCAGAATGTCTGCGAGGAGGCTGTGGGATTGAATTCTCTCTCCTAGGACCTGGGACACCCTCTTTTGGATTTTCATGGGTATTTTTATACGTAGATCTTTAATCAGAGTTTGAAGGTTGTAGGGTCCTGGGATGCCAGGACTATTGGGTTTCCTTGTTTTGCCTGCAGGCCTCTTGGACTCTCAGGTTGCATCCTGTATATAGAATAGGCAGTTGGACTGGGAGGGGAAGCAGCACCCAGGAATGTCCTCCAGAGGAAGGACTTTAGTGGTCATTGTAGGTATAGTTGGAAATGGATTCCATTTCATAAAATGTAAGATGTTGAGGGCGTGTCTTCCTTTTCCCTTTATAAAGATTAATAGAATCAGGCAGAAGTGATCCTGATAAGAGGTATCTCGCCCCCCCCCCTTTTTTTTTTTCCAAAGGGGGTCTCTTGCCTGTGCTGGGGAGCTGTAGGAGCACTGAGTGAATGAAGACTGCTAGGGCGGGTCTGCGGTGAGGAGGGCAGAGTCTGATGGATGGAGATGGCTCTCCTCAGAGCACCCTGGACCATGGGGAGGGGAAGGCAGAAGTTAGGCCTGATGTCAAAGGGGGTGTGCCTCAGCCTTGCTGTCCACTCCTCTCTCTGGCTGGAGATCGTGCCCCACTGCCTTCCCTTACTGGTGCCTGCAGTGGGTACTGAGGTAATATTTGTTAGATTGAATGGGTGGCCTATCCTCTGAAGGGGGAGCAGTAGTCATCCACCCTGCTTCCGCCAACATTCTTTCTCCTGCTGAACTGGAACTGGGTGTAAACCCCAGGACTCGGTTCACATTTGGAGGGCAGGATTGGGGTGACGGCAGGGCTTTAATTGGCCCTGATTTTGCATCCTATCAGTGTGAGACCGGATTTGCAGCTGCCCCATCACTGTGTCATCATGGTGTGGCAGATTGTATTTCTCAATTGAAAGGTGGGGACTTTGTTGTGTCAGCGGTCACTGGGAAGCAGTGGGTATTTGCAAACCAGCAGCGTTATGTATTTTTGGTTAGTTTGCACGTTAGCAGGCATTTGCGCGTCAGCCATCTGCAGATGTGTGTCTCTGACCTCTGTAAACATGGCAGTCTGGTTCCCGTGTTGGGCTAGAATGTGACCACACCAGGGAAGTATGTTAAGTGTTGCAAGACAAAGTCTAATGAGTGTTTATTGATTGGAAGGGCTGAGTGACTGGGCCCTGAATGGAGATAATCCTGTGGCTCTGGGCTATTTAAACAGGCACACCTGTATAAACTGTCACTGTCCTTTGGTGTATTCAAACAGCCTTTATAGACTTGGGATGCTATAGCGTGCGCCACATTGTAATGCTTTAATTTGTCTAGAGAACTGTTCTGGCCTCAGACCATGCTAAAAATACTTTTGGTTTAAAAATTCTGATCCCAAATTTATACAATTATCTGTACTTCATCCTTTATTTACCCCAAGTAGAGAGACACATACGCACCTCCAGGACCTGCTCACACACTCTTGGTGTTTCTGGTATTTTTATTTTTCTTTCTTTTTATGAAATAGTCCGGTCTTTTGCATGGCCTTGTGATCAGCTCAGCTTATCTTTTCAGCCTCTGCTCCGGCCTTTCTGCTTTCTTCCTTGGCCTCTTCTTCACCACGTCCTCTCTACTTGTACTCTTCCCTGAGCGGGCCTTCCCGTGTTCTTCTCATCCTTGGCCTGCTCGGCCTTCGAGACTAGCCTATGCGCCACCTCCTGAGAGATAGCATACACTCCTCCAAACGAGGCTCTGTTAATTCCTCCACTGCAGCATGTGACATGTGTACTCATTTGTTCATTCATGTGTCCATCCTTAGACTCGTTATTTTAGGCAACCATTCAGTTATTTTGGGGAGCATTTACCATGTGTCAGGCATTTGGAAGCCAGGGATAGAAAAGTGACTAAAGATGCCGGCCTAATCTGTAAAGATTTCACAAACCCACAAGGATGACAGACACAGATGATCTCTGTGGGGCGAGTGAGGTGAATTCATTTGTACTGGCCAGCAGATGTGCTACCTGTGGCACACACAGGAGGGGGAGAGGTCAGGCTGGGCTTCCCAGTGGAGGGGCTTGAAGTCTTGAGGGTGTGGGCACGCGTTCGTCTCCCTGCTGGGTTGGTGCTCGCTGAGGGCGGGGAGCATAGCACATTTCTTTATTTGTGGCACCTGGCATGTGAGTGCAGAGATTGGGGGGGGGGGGGGGCAGGGAGTGTTCAGGGAATGCATTAGCACATTACATTGAAACAGTTAATTAGAAAACAGGAAACATTTCCC
>CAUYPK010026422.1:0-16681 GCA_963574355.1 Loris lydekkerianus | reverse complement strand
AAATAGCTGGGACTACAGGTGCCTGCCACAAAACCCAGCTATTTTTAGAGATGTGGTGGTGCTCTGGCTCAGGCTGGTCTCGAACTTCTGAGCTCAGGCAATCCGCCCGCCTCAACTTCCCAGAGTGCTGAGATTATAGGCCATGAGCCACCATGCCTGGCCAAGCCCAGGAGTTTTGAATTTGCTGTGAGGTAAGACCACAACACTGTAGCCTGAGCAATAGAGTGAGACTCTGTCTATAAAAAAAAAAAAAAAAAAAAAAAAAAAAGGCCGGGCAGGAGGATTGCTTGGGCTCAGGAGTTCTACACCAGCCTGAGCAAGAGTGAGACCCCCCCATCTCTAAAAAACAGCTGGGACTCAGTGCCTGTGGCTCAAGCGGCTAAGATGCCAGCCACATACACCTGAACTGGTGGGTTCGAATCCAGCCTGGGCCCGCCAAACAATGACAGCTGCAACCAAAAAATAGCTGGGTGTTGTGGCAGGCGCCTGTGGGAGGCGGAGGCAGAAGAATCGCTTGAGCCCAGGAGTTGGAGGTTGCTGTGAGCTGTGATGCCATTGCACTCTACCCAGGGTGACAGCTTGAGGCTCTATCTCAAAAAATAAAATAAAACAAAAATAAATAAAAAATAGCTGAGTATTGTGGCTGGTACCTTGGGAGGCTGAGACAGGACTGCTTGAGCCCAAGAGTTTGAGGTTGCTATGAGCTATGACAGAGTGAGACACTGTCTCAGAAAAAAAAAAAAAAAAAAGAAACATTGGGCAGCGCCTGTGGCTCAGTGCCGGGTGGTGAGGGGCGGTGGGTTCAAACCCAGCCTTGGCCAAACTGCAGCTACTCAGGAGGCTGAGGCAAGAGAATCGCCTAAGCCCAAGAGCTGGAAGTTGCTGTAAGTTGTGATGCCATGGCACTCACTCTACCACAGGTGATAAAGTGAGACTCTGTCTCTAAAAAAAAAAAGCAACATTTTATTTAGTTGTTTTTGAGAAGTCTCACTATGTCTCCCTTGGCAGAGTGCCCAGCCTCACAGCTCACAGCAATGCAACCTCAAACTCTTGGGTTTAAGTGATTCTCTTGCCTCAGCCCCCACAATGGCTGGCTATTTTTTTGTTGCAGTTGTCATTGTTGTTTTTTAGCTGGACTGGGCTCGTTTTGAACCCTCTAGCCTCAGTGTAAGTGGCTGGCGCCATAACCACTGTGCTACAGGAGCTGAGTCTAAAAGTAACATTTTCATTACACACATTTTCCAGGATTCAATTTACTGAGTGGAAGGGTAATATTCTCCCCCAGTCTCTGCTGATAAGCCTTAGGGTAACATCCCACCCACCAGTGAGTGCCACCAGGCTTTGACATAAACCTCACTCTCCAGTCCCATTACAGTAGTTTGAGCTGTTTTCTCTAGACCAAACCATAGAGCTCCCCAGAGACAAAGGCTTTTGCGGGACCAGCTTAAGATCTAGGTTTAATGTCCTTGATAAAGTTTCAGAACAGATCTGGGAAGCAAATCTGTTAACACAGTGGCTGCCATACTAGAAATAGTGTGGCAATGCTTTTCCTTAAAGCCACAGTGTTTTACTAGGTCAAGATAGATCAAGAACATGTGAGTGATATATGTTTCAGAAGGCCCTGGCCTAAAAACGCGTAAATTAAACACAACTCACAAGGCAGCCAATGGATTAAACAAACCAGAGCCCCCAGGAGAAAATGGAGTGAGATTATCACATTTGAGAAAACCAGGTATGTTCTCAATTTTAATTTTTAAAGTGGTTTAAATATTTCAAAAACATCTATGTGCAAGGACACACCGTCTCTTGGTTCCCAATCCTGGTCCCTCCTCACAGTGGGAATGATGGCTACCTACCCAAGGGAGCAATTCAGGCCAGGTCATGGGTACCAGTCCAGACTCCGCCACTAGGTGGACCATGATCTTCCCCTCCAGGCTCCACCCCGTTTGTGGAGCTACAGAAGGGGTTTGTTTTGTTTGAGCCCTAAGGTCCATGTTAATTTTTGGGTCCCTCAATCCCAGCGGAAGATACCAGTTGAGTTATGTTCAGCCTGAAATGAACCTTAACCTTGCTCACTTGAAAGGGAAAGGATCAAGTGAACTGGGGCTGATCATAGGTTCTGTAAAGAGGTTCTGTCCAAAGAATTCATTTACTGTGCTGCAAGTCCCCCAGAATTGTCAGTGGGGAAGTCAACATTACCAGAATCAGAAGAATGGAGAGCCAAGAACTGTTAAATGATATTTGACACTTTCCTACAAGATGACGAGGAAAGAGATCTTTAAGGGTAGTGGGGAAAATTAAGGTGAGCTAAGGCAAACGCCCAGAAAATACAGTGTTTGTATATATTTTCATGTATTTTACCCCCTGTATACACTGCTGGAGGTTAAAAAGGCCATTCTTGGTGGTTTACCCAGGGGACAAGTCAGGTTCCAGGCTGACTCCTAGTTCTGATGTGCTCATCTTTTGTCTCCCACCCTTACTACCTACTCTTCTTCAAAGATTCTTCCAGAATAGCTCAAAAGCACTATAAGCAAAACTATAGTTTGCACTATGAAAGAAAAGAAATCTCCCTACACAAATGTCCCCAGTTAAGCCCCCGAGGCCAGACCTGGTGAAAACAGAAACCAGATAAAACGGCAAATCTACCTCGAATGTTCTCAATGCTAAGGTTCACTAAGGCCACTAAAGAAAAGGAAGGATTTCTAAGGAAACTGGGCAGGTCCGGGTCCCGGAGAGTGCGCGGCGGCGACCGCTGAAACCCCCAGGGCATCAGCTCAAGCGCGAGAGCTCGCGCCATAGTCGGTACCGAAAGGGATGCTCAGCTCCTTGCCGAGAGCGGGGCGGCAGCAGGAGGGGACGGGAGGGCCACGCCGCCTCCATCCCGACCCAGCCCGCGCGCCCTGCGGCCTCCCGCGCCTCCCCCGCGACCCTGCAGGCCCAGGGGCGCGGCTCCCGCCGCACCCGACACCCTCGGAGCCGCCCCCCGGACGCGCGGCCTCCCCGGGTCCCCGCACCCCCAGCCGCACCGCCTCAGGCGGACCCGCTCCGGCTGCCACCCAGGGCGCGGTCTAGCAGACCCGGCCGTCCCCAGCGGCCTCGCCGCGCTCAGGAGCCCCAGGGACGCCGAGCCTCAGCCCAGACCTCTGCCCGGCCCGGCTCGGGCCTCGGGCCCTCCGCAGCGCGGCCCCGCGGGCCCTCGGCCCCTCCCCAGCCCGCCGACGCGACCCCACCGAAGGTGCGGCGCTGCTTGAAGGTCTTCTCCGACGGCATGGCGCGGGAGTGGTCGACGGCGCGGAGGGTCCCGGAGATTCCGGGCACGACGGCAGCGGAGACTCCGACTTCGGCGACAGCCACTTCCCTTGTGTATCCTCAGCCGGCAGCCAAGTCAGGTGACCCACGCCGCGTCACCGGAAGGCGGGGCCGGGGCGGGCCGCGGACGCCGCCATGGTCGGAGTGGCGGAAGCCCGGGCCGCGCGCAGCGCGTGGGGGCGGGGCCGGCAGTGCGCGTGCGTAGCAGGGGCGAGCCCGCCCGGCGCGCCCCCGAGCCCCCACCTCCCTCGGGGGCCAGGCCCGCGCGGGCGGCACCGGCCCAGCGGGGAGCCCCGGAGGGCCGGTCTGTGTCTGAGGCCTTCCTGCCGCGCCAGCTCCTCCCCGACGAGATGCTTCAGCTCCCGGGCGGCCTCGGATGTCCCTAGAGGTTCACGGTTGGTTCTGTCACATTACCCGTGACCCGCGCGGCGAGAAGGAAGATTTTTCTAGTCTCTCCAGGAACGAACCTGACTCGTTTTCAGAGTCGCTCAACCCCTAAGCCACAAGAGCGAATTGTGTGAGTCGTGCTCCCGCAGGTGTTTTGTGCCTCCGGCAGCTGGTCTCGCGCGGGACGAGCATCTCCGTGAACAGCGCTGGAGTCTTGGCTGTTTTTGTTCTTTAATGTTCTGAAAGATTTCCATCATTCCAGGCTTCCCCCCTTGACTTTGTAAAAACCTTTCTTAAATGCGTGTTTGATAAAGTAATTGGATTAGTCCGATGTGCTCTCGGTTATGTGAACTCGGAACATACAGGGACGTGTTTCTCAAAGTGGTTTTATGCAGTTGAGATTTCTTTTCCTTCCAGAGAAGCCAGATAGTGTCGTAGGCTCCTCGCAGGACCAAGTATTCCACCACCGGAAGAGGACGTCAGTTGTGTTCTACGATTCTTTGTGAAATAGCAGTGCGTTTGTGCACCTGCCACTTTCTGTCTCTTTTTCTCTTCCGTCATAGTTCTTTCCCTAAAAAATCTCTGCTAGCGATGTAATAAGGAATAGTACTTAAACATTCTATCTGCTCCCTAAAGTTCTAAAGGAAGCATATTTGAGCTCCATCTAATCTAGGACAGCCTTCTTTTTGGAAGATGTCCGTGACTTGGCTCTTTTCTACTCTGTAAAAATTGAAAAAGGAGATCCAGCAAGCACCTGTTGTGTATCTTCTTTCTGCCAAACACAGATTTGCCAGTTTTGAAGTTTTAAAAGAGAGTGGACTGTGCTTTTTTAATTCTTAGGATACTGAGTATTGATTGGTGACTGTTGTTTCAGCTTAGCAGCTGCTTTGGAAGAAATGAGCTTTCTCTCTTTCTCTTTAGGGACAACTGTTCCAAATGCAAGATGAGGCAAGAAAAATCTATATTTGGCATATGGAGATAGGGGTGGGGAAGGAGAGTGTCATATTTCCTACCCTCAGGCCTCCATAAGGCTTGCCAAAGCTTTGAGTTCCTTACCAGAGAATTATTAATAACCTCAAGGGTTGTGATAGTGATGGGCCAGGGTCACTCTTTGTGTCTTTTAAATACAGTTCTGAAATCCATATTCGCAAAGCTATTATAGTTCTACCTTGAACTTCTAATTCTAACTTGAATCTAAAACCTTATATCCATATGTGTTTCTCAGGAAATCGTCCAAAGGAGTTGGAGGTAAAGATGTTGCATAAGGATCAATCCATGTGACAATAGCACATTTAGACATATGAGATATAAATTATATTCTTATATAAATAAAAATAAATTAAGAAGCAACTTCAAGTAATTTTTGAAAAAAGTGTGCTCGAGTACGTGTGAAACATTTCCTGTGACCCAAAAGATGGTGGTTTAATAGATGTTTAACGTAGTGCAGAATATTCAGCGGTAAGGTAATGTTAATCATGAATTATTCTGAGCTAGTTAATGTGAGCATGGTACTGATACAGGGTTTCCCCTATTCAAGGCTGGATAGGGGACCCCAGTTTTCCTTGGCTTAGGCAAGTTCATGAAAGGAACACCCTGATCTTTTGCCCTGAGCTGGAGGGACGGCATTCATTCCTTTGTCTATAACACTCATTAACAATGAAAACGTGTCTCTATTTGCCAAGTCCTGGCCAGGTGTAAATTCTCAAGACCTAATAGTCCTAGATAAAAAGCTACGTAGAGATTCCTTAGTTAGCTCTTTCCCCCTGCCAGAAGCTCTGGTGCCTTTTTATTCTTCTGTATTCCTTTCTAATTTCTAAATAAAATCCTGTCTGGTCACTGATCTGTGATCCGTGGGTTCATTCCTGGAGTCCCCAAGACCAAGAACCTACTGAAGAGCGAAATTCCAGTAACTGTACCACTTACTTCAATTTTTTATTTTTTGAGAGAGAGTCTTATTTTGTCCCCCTGGGTAAAGTGTCTTGGTATCATAGCTCACAACAACCTCAAACCCTTGGGCACAAGCGATCATCTTGCCTCAGCCTCCCAAGTAGCTGGAATTACCAGTGCCTGCCACAATACCCGGCTAGTTTTTAGAGATAGCATCTGGCTCTTTCTCAGGCTGGTCTTGAACTCCTGAGCTCAAGCGATCCACCTGCCTTGGCCTCCCATAGTGCTGGGATGACAAGTGTGAGTCACTATGCCTAGCCAAAAAACATGTACACTTACTTTAATGAATAATATAAACATTAGAGTTCCCTGAAATAACCTACATAAAGTGGAAGAGCAAGAATACATCTTTTGGGCAGCACCTCTGGCTCAGTGAGCAGGGTGCTGGCCCCATACACCGAGGGTGGCAGGCTCGGCTCTGGCCAAACTGCAACAAAAAAATAGCTGGGTGTTGTGGCATTGTCCCAGCTATGTGGGAAGCTAAGGCAAGAGAATCACCTAAGTCCAGGAGTTGGAGGTTGCTGTAAGCTGTGATGCCACAGCACTCTACCAGGGTGACAAAGTGAGATTCTGTTTCTAAAAAAAAAAAAAAAAAATGCATCTTTTGTTTTAATTTATTCAATGTTTCTGTAAGAATCTCATGGTGCTTTCAAACTATAAAATAACTTCATTTTAGACAGCTCAGCAGTAGCAGTTTTATTTTTACTTTTAAGTTTTTAAAATTTCAAGGCTAGTGAAGCAGAGGACATGGCTTAGGAACTAAGAAATGTGTGACTGGTTGTGGTCAATTAGTTGTAAAACCACTGCGCTGGGACCAGTCTGCAGTAGCAGATTTTTTTGTTTTTGTTTCAGTGGCAGTTCGAAATGGCTCGCACCCTATTCCTTTGTTTCGTATTATAAAATGACCATAACCATGGGGGAAATGATGTAACAGCTAAAAGTTGAACGCGATCTTCCAGCATGAGTGATGTAAGTGGCTGTAAATCACGCGGTCTGGCTGCGTCTGAGAGGCTGTCACACCAGGCAGGACACAACGTGTGCATTGCCCTGGCCACACTCAACATGGAGGCAAGTCCCGCGGGCAGCTCGCTGCGCTCCCAGGGCCGGCCGGGCGCGGCCCGCCTCTCCGCTTTCTGATTGGCCCTCGTCCTAGCTGTCCAGGCTGGCATAGGCCAGCTGTCCTGTCAATCGCGGTGTCATCGCTCTGCTCTTTAGAACGAGTAAACAAACAAGTATTGCGCAAGCGGAGCGCCGGGAGCTATTCTCCGGGAGCTTTACAAGTTGACCCCGAGTAGGGTGCGGCGTTGGGAGTGTCTCGGGGCGGGGTCAGGGTCTGGGGAGCCGCGGAGCAGGCGAGGCGCGTAGGTCTCCTGCCCGCAGGGAAGCTCTGCAACGTAAGAGCTGTGCAACATAAGACCTCGAGAGCCTGTCCTGGCAGGGTGATAAATCCTACACAGCCTGGAGTTATTTCTCCAGAATATGTAACAACTGGTGGAACGGAGGCCCTACTTTGTTTGCTTGTTTAATGCTAAAAGGATCTCTGTGGGATTGCTGTGTTCACAGCTTTGGCTCCAAGGACTGTCTTTAAACCGTGACCCTTTTGTTTACTTTTCCTTCTTTCCAGTTAGGTTGGCTATTTCTAAGGAGCAGTGGGTAAGTTGCTGTTTTCTCCTATCTGGATTCTGAGAACTAGCACGGGTAAAGTTAACCTGGTTAGCTGGAAATATGACTTCCAGTGACCTTTGAGGCGACCAATTGAAAAATGCCAAGCCCTATGTTTCACTTACTTCCTCAAATGTTATCAGTTCTTCTAACAAAGAGCTCATTTTTGTAAAGCTTCATCAGAGTGTTAAAACTTACTATCTTCTAGTTAATTCTTACACCTATTAGAATGAATGCACCCTCCTCATTGTTCTTAGTAAAGGATACTGGTGCTCATAAGGGTTTATGGAAGTGTTTAAAGCTTTCAGGATCCGATGTGCAATAGTTCCCTGCTGGCACTGTCTAAATCTTTCCTTTTCTTTTCCTGACAACGTGGTCTGGGCACTCCCTCCCAGCCATTTGTTCCCTTCTGAAAGTACTGAAAGTCGGTACTGACCCCACATCCAGCAGGCGGAGGTGGGTACACACAGCCTTTGGTAAGTCCTTCAATGGGTCTTCAATCCTGTAGCCTTGTGATTTTCAACTGCAGTTATTCATATATCACCTTCATCTGCACTGTTACCATTTCCTTTTAAACTTTTTTTTTTTTTTTTTGACACTGAGTCTCTCTTTGTTGCCCTGGCTAAAGTAGAGTGGTGTCATCACAGCTCAAGCTCCTGGGTTAAGGAATCCTCCTGACTCAGCCACCCAAGTAGCTGGGACTACAGGTTCTGCCACAACACTCAGCTAATTTTTCTAGTTTTAGTAGAGACGAGGTCTCACTCTTGCTCAGGCTAGTCTCAGATTCTAACTACAAGTGATCCATCTGCCTCAGCCTCTCAGATAGCTAGGATTACAGGTGTGAGCTGCCATGCCTATCCACAAATCAGGTATTATTCATAGTATTTAAAAATAGCTCTATTGGGGGGCACCAGTGACTCAGTGGGTAGGGTGCTGGCCCCATATACCAAGGGTGGTGGGTTCAAACCTGGCCCTGGCCAAACTGCAACAAAGAAATAGCTGGGTGTTGCAGTGGGCATCCGTAGTCCCAGCTGCTCGGGAAATTAAGGCAAGAGAATCACTTAAGCCCAGCAGTTGGAGGTTGCTGTGAGCTGTGTGATGCCATAGCACTCTACCGAGAGCAACAGAGTAAGACTCTGCCTCTACAAAAAAATAAAAAAATAAAAATAGCTCTGTTATTAAAAAAATAGCTCTGCTGGGTTAGCGCCTGTGGCTCAAATGGCTAAGGCACCAGCCACATACACCTGAGCTGGAGGGTTCGAATCCAGCCCAGGCCCGCCAACCAACAATGAAGGCTGCAACCAAAAAATAGCCGGGCCTTGTGGTGGGCGCCTGTAGTTCCAGCTACTTGGGAGGCGGAGGCAGGAGACTCCCTTGAGTCTAGGAGTTGGAGGTTGCTGTGAGCTGCAATGCCATAACACTCTACCCAGGGCAACAGCTTGAGGCTCTGTCTCAAAATAAATAAATAAATAAATAAATAAATAAAATATATATATAAATATTTATGTATATATACATAAAATATTTTTATATATTTTTTACATATATATATATACACACACACATGTATTTCTGTACATAAGTGAACGTGAATGCCTGTGCTAAGCAAGGAAATATTCAAAACTAATAACAGTGGTTCCGTCTGAGGGTGTGAGGGACTGCATGGTGATCAACAGTAACTTCTGTACCTTAGCAGTGAGGAAGTAGTCATGTATTCTTTGTATAATTAAGAATAAAAGGTCTCCCTCACCTCTGCTCCTTCATGTGAAGGATCCACTTCCAACTGCCTTTGGAATTGCTCTAGACTTTCTCTTTGTTCTTCCTAAATAAAATTTATCTTTGTTACAATGGGGAAAAAAGAATAAAAGAAAAAAATTAAAGGAGAAAAGATATACACATGAAAACATAAATAACCATGTAATTATAAGATGGGGGGGGGGGGTGCCTGTGGCTCAAAAGGGTAGGCTGCTGGCCCCATATGCTGGAGGTGGTGGGTTCAAACCCAGCCCCAGCCAAACACTGCAAAAATTAAAAAAAAAAAAAATAATAATAATTACAAGATGGGGCCAGAATTTGACCTCCTAAAACACCAAGTTAAACACTCATGAATCTGGGAATGGCAAATGACATAGTGATCAAACTGGTGCTTTGGGACGCCAGCTCAGGCTTCAAGTGTGCAGCACGGCACTCACATGAATTGCATGCAGGATGCCTTAATGTGGTACATAGCATTATTTATTTATTTATTTATGTGGTTTTTTGCAGTTTTTGGCCAGAGCTGGGCTTGAACCGGCCACCTCCAGCGTTATGCAGCTGGCGCCCTACTCCTTTGAGCCATAGGCTCCACCCAGCATTTTTATTTTGGTTTAGTATTTGATATACACAATTCAAAATGTAACCAGAATATGAAATTTATAATTTCAAGGATATTACTCCTTATAATAGAGCTATATTTTTTTTGGACAGAGCCTCAAGCTGTCACCCTAGGTAGAGTACCACGGCATCACAGCTCACAGCAACCTCCAGCTCTTGGGCTTAGGCGATTCTCTTGCCTCAGCCTCCTCAGCAGCTGGGACTACAGGCTCCCACACAACACCAGCTATCTTTTTTGTTACAGTTTGGCCAGGGGCCGGGTTGGAACCTGCCACCCTCATAAATGGGGCTGGCCTCCTACTCACTGAGCCACAGGTGCCGCCCGAAATACATGTACATTTGTATGGAATTTGTGTGTGTGTGTGTGTGTGTGTGTGAGAGACAGAGTCTCATTCCGTTGCCCAGGTGGAGTGCAATGGCATCAGCCTAGCTCACAGCACACAGCAGCTTCAAACTCCTGGATTCAAATGATCTTGCTTCAGCTTCCTGAGTATCTAGGGCTATAGGCGCCTATCACTACACCTAGTTAATTTTTTCTATTTTTCTTTTTTTATTTTCTTTAAGGCTGCATAATATTCCATGGTGTACATATACCGCAATTTATTAATCCATTCGTGGATTGATGGGCACTTCCAGCTTTTTTTTTTTGTTGCAGTTGTCATTGTTGTTTAGCTGGCCTGGGCCGGGTTGGAACTGGACAGCCTTGATGAATGTACTATGGACATCAAGCCATTTTTTCTATTTTTAGTAGAAATGGGTATTGCTCTTGCTCAGGCTGGACTCAAACTCATAAGCTCAAGTAATCCTTCTGCCTCAGCCTCCCAGGGTGAATTCAAGGCTAGCCTGGGCCAAAGAGTGAGATCTCTGTCTCTAAAAAAATAAAAATTAAAAAATTACATGCAGGCTAGGCACAGTGCCTCATGCCTGTAATCCTAGCATTTTGGAACACTGACGTAGGAGGATAGCTTGAGCCAGGAGTTTGAGACCAGCTGGTAATGTAGAGACCCAGCCTCTACAAAAAAATGTAAAAATTAGCCAGACATGCAGACTCATACCTGTAGTCCCAGCTCAGAAGGGTGAGGCGGGAGGATTCCTGAACCTAAGAGTTTGAGGCTGCAGTGAGCTATGATGACACTACAGTCGTCTAGCTGGGGTGACAGAGCAAGAAACTGTCTCAAAAAAATAAATAAATAAAAAAGATAATAAAAACTGAAATGCAACACTGGTGAGTATTGTACTTTAGAATATACAGCTGCACACATAACATAGCACAAAGGCGAGTCAGGCATTCCGTAAATATTTATTAAATTTGTTGACACATTCGTGCTCACCTAGCTTGGACGTCTATGACCCACTGGTCAGTTCACTTCCAGTTCCTTGTTTTCTCACCCTTGTAGCCGGTTTATTTGTGTGTACTTCTTTTTCATTTAACAAACACGTAGTCAGCGAGTACTCACGATCATACGAGGTTGGTTACCGCAGCACGTGTCAGGGATCTATCTGGAGAAGCCAAAAGGAAACGTGTCTGTAATGAAACAACAGGGCGGCGCTGTAAGAAAGGGACCCCTCTTTCCAAGAGAGGAGGCAGGGCCAGGGCTGTGAGAGGCACCGACTGGGAGGGGTGGGCGGAGGGATGGGCGGCTCCAGTGGGGAGGCGTGTGGGGACCGCAGAGTAATCAGTAAACACTTGTAAATACCTGACTCACGGGATGACTTTGCTTTTTGTTTATTTATTATTGTTATTTGAAGGAAGAGCGTTCTGACAACAGTGGGTAATGGATTGGGAAGCGAAGGCCTGAGTGCAGGGAGACCTCTTAGCTGTGTGGACCCGCGGTGCCGAAGCGCGTCTGCAGGGCTATTTTTGCCAGAGGATGCGCTGCACGGTGTCCTGGGCTCTGCGAACCACGGTGCACAACCCTTCCTATGTCTCAGACCTCCTCCGGTGGTGCCCAGCCGCGAGGCGCTTCTGGACTCCCCCGTGATCAGCCAGACCCGGCCGGCGGGGAGCACGGGCGGCCAGGGCGGCCTCGGCCTCCCCTGGGCTCTGAGAATCCCCCGGCGCTTGAGCGCTGGACTCGGGTCCCTGCAATCCGTCGGCCATCCCTTGGATTTTAACACCGTGCTAAGAAAAGCAGTCCTTACACCGAGCAAGGTCTGAAGGCTATGCCACTAAGCCTTTGTTGCTGTTTTGAGACAGAGTGTCGCCGTGTCACAGCTCACAGCAACCTCAAACTCTTGGGCTCAAGCGATTCTTTTGCCTCAGCCTTCCGAGTAGCTGGGACTACAGGCGCCCTCCACAACGCCCGGCTACTTTTTCTATTTTACAGGCGGGGTCTCGCTCTTACTCAGGCTGGTTTGGAACTCCTGAGCTCGAGTAATTCACCTGCCTCAGCCTCCCAGGGTGCTGTGATTACAGGTGTGAGCCCCTGCGCCCGCCACCCCCCGCCCTCCGTTTTGAGACCGTTTCCCTCTGTTCCCCTGGCTAGGGTGGCACGGCGTCAGCCCAGCTCATCACAAACTCAAACTCCTGGACTCACGCAATCCTCCCGACTAGGCCTTCCCACAGTGCTGGGACTACAGGCGACAACCACGGCGCAGACTTAATTTTCTTAATTTTTAAAGTAGATCATATATGCACGTGGAACCAGAAGGTCACAGGGATGTTGGCGGCACCTCAGAGTCGCTCCCTAGGGGTCTTGTGTGCGCCTCCCCACGTAAACCCAGCCTGCCCGCAGGGGCGCAGGTGTACCGGTGCAGGTGGCGGCCTGGGTGCGTGCGGTGGGCAGGGCGCCCGGGGACCTGTGGGACGTAGGTGGGCGGGCTCGGGGGCGTGTGACGTGTAGGTGGGCGGGCTCAGGGGGACCTGTGGGGGGGCGGGCCGCAGGGACATGGGGTGTGCAGGTGGAGCTCCGGGGGGTGCGGGGCAGCGGGCCTTTACCTTACAATCTTGGAAATGATGAAATGTCCTTGTTTACATAAACAAAAGGGTTATGTGTGCAGGTTAGGGTTGCAGTGGTTTCACTGCATTTGGAGAGCTGTGAAAATGTACACTTCCTCACCAGCTAATCCACTGTCGGAGTTCGGGCTCTTTGCAGAGGTCACCGAGCGGGGCTGGCGCGGTAGGTGGTGCGTCGGGTTTGTAGGCTAACGGTGGGGACTTCGGTCCTCACTTGGGTCATCAGAGCTATTTTGGTCCTTGCTACTACAATATCTGACTGTTTCTTTTCCTGAGCCGGTCACGGGCCCAGACCTCAGGAGGAAGAGGCGGGACCAGGCCTGGTTCGGACGTCCTGGGTGTCCGCTGGTTGCAGAGGAGTGTATTGGCCCGGGGCGGCGTTTCCTGGAGGGGCGAGGCCAGGTGCCACTCTGCCCCGTCTGGGGCGGAGCCGCGCCTGCGCGTGCGTAGAGCGCGGCGCGCGGCGTCCGGCGGTCAGTCGCCCCGGCATGGCGGTGTGCGCTCGCCTCTGTGGCGTGGGCCCGTCGCGCGGATGCCGGCGCCGCCAGCAGCGCCGCGACCCGGCCGGGACGGCGCCAGCCGACAGCGAGCCGGACACGGACCCCGAAGAGGAGCGCATCGAGGCGGCCGAGGCCACGCAGGCCGGGGCGGGGGGCGGCCCGTGCGCGGGCCCCTCGCCGTCGCCCCCGCGCTGCTCGCTGCTGGAGCTGCCGCCCGAGCTGCTGGTGGAGATCTTCGCCTCGCTGCCCGGCACCGACCTGCCCAGCCTGGCCCAGGTCTGCACCAAGTTCCGGCGCATCCTCCACACCGACACCATCTGGAGGAGGCGCTGCCGGGAGGGTGAGTAGGGGCCTGGGCGGGGGCGGGGTCCTGGGTAGGGGGCGAGGGCCGAGCGGGCTGGGGGGTATCTCGGGCCCTGGCAAGGCGGTTGACTCCGCGGGCGCACGGCCTCTGGAGGGGGCGAGGGCGACCGGGCCGGGGTCTTGGGCCCTGGAGAGGCCGGGGTCCTAGGAGGGGCGGGGTCTCCCTGGTCCGGAGAGTTCTGGCCTGGTGGTGCTTCGGCCTGCGTGAAGGCGGGAGCGGACCCAGGGCTGGAGAGACCCAGGGCTGGAGAGACCCAGGGCGCGGGCCCGAGACTGGATGTTCCGGCGTGGGGTAGGAAGTGGCCGCGGTGTTGCCCACGTTGGGGGTCCTGGGCGGGGTTTAGGGGCGCCCCGAAAGCCGGGCCCAGGAGGGAGGTGTCAGACTGACCCCTGAAGGTCTGGGCGGGGCACAAGTTGGCGTCTCCAAGTTCCTCTGCCCCTGCTGGGGGACGGCCTGGGATTCCTCGAGGGCCCCCACGGGAGAGAAGGGTTTGAACTTGAGTAGGTTGCAGGGCACAGGTCCCGCTGTGGGGGCTCTTGGTGGGAGGCAGGCCGGATCTGTGGAGAGGTGGGGGGCCCAGTTTCTGCCTTTTGCCCGGTTGGGTTTATTCTGTCTCGAGAGTTGTGTGTACGCAGGACGGGATTAGTTTTGTAAGGAATCATAGGAAGAAGAAAGGCTTATTTAATCTAGAGTTCAAGGCTCTCTGCATGTAAATGTTGGCAGATCAGTGATGTTTAGTCAGCTCTCATATTTTGGTAAGAAAACCTTCAAACAAAGCAGAACAGCAAGGAAGAAAGTAAAACGCATCAGAAACTCCGGCAATCAAAGATAAACCGCCCTAAAATTTTTAGACTTCTCTCGGTATACACACGTAGAGTCGTGTACATATTTTTACCTAAATGATACTACAACATGTACGTTCTCCTAGAGACTATAGGAAATGGTCTCAGTATCCCCCTGCCTGCATGCAGGGCAGACGTGTCTCTGACTGATAAACTTTGAAGTTTTCAATTTTTCCTTGTTATAAACTGAGGACTTGTTATAAACTTCAAGGACTAACTTTGTGCATTTGATAGAAATGTAGGAGATTTATATGTTATCTTCTAGAATTTATGAGATTACCTTCTTAGAGGCAGCACTTCCAAAAGTGAGATTGTGAGGTAGCAGGATTGGCCGCAGGCCTCCTGCAGGCCCTGCCTGGGGACTGTAAACAAGCCTTTTCCCAGAGTGCTGGGGCCGGAAGCCAGCTACTCCTGCTGCCTTTGCCCAACTGGGCTTTCCTGGTTAATGCTTCACCCTTCAGTGGGTGAGTCTGTGTGAGTTTTGAAATGCTGGCTCATTTTGACACTGTTAATTTGTGAAATACTTCATGAAGTCTGCCTAAGGCTGATGAATTTTGAAATTTCAAACCATAATTCTAAATCAAAATATTCAAGTAATAACAAAAGAGAGGATTTTTTTGTTATTGTTGAGACAGAATCTCACTCTGTTGCCCTGGGTTGAGTGTGGTGGCATCATTAGCTCATAGCGACCTCAGACTCCTGGGTTAGGGTGATCCTCCTGCCTCAGCCTCCGGAATAACTGGGACTACAGGTGCCTGCCATGATGCCCCACTAGTATTTCCACTTTTGGTAGAAACATGGTGTTGCTCTTGCTAAGACTGGGCTCAAATTCCTGAGCTCAAGTGATCCTCCTGCCTGGGCCTCCCAGAGGGCTGGGATTATAGTCGTGAACTACCATGCCTGGCCACAAAAGAGAGATTTTAAAAAAGAGGAGATGTTTATTTTCCCCTCCACACTGATCTCCAGGTAGTGAGACGGGGGCCTTGAGTGTTAACATAGCTTTATACCTGCCAGTGTCGGGTTTTGAGTTTATCATTTATAACGTGCCCATTTCTTCCCTTGATGGTAAATGGAATAATACTTGTGTAATATTTTGATTGGTTTAGGGTCTAACCTGAGTTTAAATTTCACCAAAACTAGAAATACCCTTTCTCTGTACAGGTGATTGAACTTAGGTTCTCCAGCTTTATGCTGGTGTGGAGGCAGTGCACATTTGGTAGAAACTGTACTTCAGGTCAGTTTATCATTTTCAGTAGATTACTCAATAAATTACATTAGAAATGTAATGTTTTATTACCAAATGGGCTTGGTATTAGATGATTCTGCCCAGTAGTAGGCTGATGGAATTGTTCTGAACATGTTTACAGCAAGCGAGGCTAAGTTGTGATGTTGAGTAGGCTAGGTATTCTTTCTTCTTCTTCATTTTTCTTTTCTTTATTTTTTGTGATTTTAGAGACAAGGTCTTGATGGGTTGGAGTGCAGTACTGCTGTCACAGCTCACTATAACTTCGAACTTCTGGGCTAAACGTATCTTGCCTCAGCCTCCTGAGTAGCAAGGTGTCCAGGGATGCCCCACCATGTCTGGCTAAGTTTTAAATTTTTTTGTAGAGATGGTGTTTTGCTGTGTTGCCCAGCCTGGTCTCAAACTCCTGAGCTGAAGCAGTCCTCCTGCCCCCTGGTTCCTAAAGCGTTGGGATTACAGGTGGGAGTTGCCACACCCAGCCACAATGCATTTTCTTTATTTTTTTTGAGACACAGTTTCACTGTGTTGCCCTCGGTAGAGTGCTGTGCCATCACAGCTCACAGCAACCTCAAACTCTTGGGCTTAAGCAATTCTCTTGACTCAGCCTTTTTTCTTTTCTTTTTTTTTTTATTGTTGGGGATTCATTGAGGGTACAATAAGCCAGGTTACACTGATTGCATTTGTTAGGTAAAGTCCCTCTTGCAATCATGTCTTGCCCTCAGAAGGTGTGGCACACACCAAGGCCCCACCCCCTCCCTCCTTCCCTCTCTCTGCTTTTCCTTCCCCCCCATGACCTTAATTGTCGTTAATTGTCCTCATATCAAAATTGAGTACATAGGATTCATGCTTCTCCATTCTTGTGATGCTTTACTAAGAATAATGTCTTCCACTTCCATCCAGGTTAATACGAAGTATGTAAAGTCTCCATTTTTTTTTTAATAGCTGAATAATATTCCATGGTGTACATATACCACAGCTTGTTAATTCATTCCTGGGTTGGTGGGCATTTAGGCTGTTACCACATTTTGGCGCATGTCGGGGACGCACAGCACGGGGTTGAGGCCCCGGCTGATGCTCTGCACCTTAGCTTCCTTGTAA
>CAUYPK010026421.1:0-10188 GCA_963574355.1 Loris lydekkerianus | reverse complement strand
TTATGTGGGCTACTCTTACTGGGGTTAGGTGATATCTCAAAGTAGTTTTGATTTGCATTTCCCTGATGATTAAGGATGATGAGCTTTTTTTCATGTGTTTGTAGATTTTGCATCTGTCTTCTTTAGAGAAGTTTCTCTTTAAGTCCCTTGCCCACCCTGAAATGGGGTCACGAGTACACTCCTTTTGAATGTTCATTTTTCCCTTTAAACAAATTTTTCGGGCTTTATAAATGAGAAATCTACTTAATATCAATGTATTTTGACCAAGAAAGATTTTGTATTTAATTAACTAAATCTCACGAATTACCAGAGGTGCTATAAGATAAATTACTTTAATCAACTGTTGTCTTGGCACCAAATCTTTCATAATATTAATAATATTTTCCAAAAAAAGAAATAATATTTTCCAATAAGAGCACATTTTTTTTTAATGTATATGTAAAGACTGTTTGCATGTAATACTTTTGCAAGATGAGCAAATAAGTAGCAACTGACATCAGCTTAGCAAACTCATATAAAAGAAAAGATTCTAAAAATCAGGGAGTTTAATGACTCAGTGCATTTATTGAGTGCCTAAGATGTGTCAGGCTGCACCCTGCCTCTTTCTGATCTGCACGACAAATCATGTGTTAGGTCCTTATTATCACTTCCATTTTACAAGAGAGGAAAACAAGACCCAGAAAGTTAAAGTGACCTGCTACTTAAAGCCCACAAATAGAAATGGCAGAGTCAACATTTATGAATGAAAGTAATTTGTTTAAGATCAGGTCATTTTAAAAAAACCTTACAATCGCCATCCTAAATATGCACTTAAATAAAAAAAAATACGAAAGATAAAAGAAACAAATATATTCATTATGATGTATTATTTTCTTTTTGTGTGATATAGAAATTTCTATTTTAATTTTTAGCATACTTTAACTTTTTATGTTGGAAATATTTAAAATGTGAAGAAAGGATTTTCTGTTTTCTTAAAAGATAAACATAGACATTCAGTATATAAGGATAATTTTTTATGTTTTCTAAATAAATTAGAATTTCTGTTTTATGTTCCTGTGAAACCACACTCATACCAACACACAGTATTAGATTACAAACCTGTAAGGTTTGTTTTTACATTAATGTTAATTTTTTTTATTTGTCTTGTCTTTTTTGAGACAGTCTCTATCACCCTGGATAGAGTGTCCTGGCATCATTGTAGCTCACAGTGACCTCAAACTCTTGGGCTTAAGCAAATCCTCTTGCCTCAGCTTCTCAAGTAGCTGGGACTACAGATGCCTGCCATGATGCCCAGTTAATTTATCTATTTTTTTTTTTTTTTTTTTTAAGTAGAGATAGTACCTCGCTCTTGCTCAGACTGGTCTCGAACTCCTGGGCTGTGAAGTTGGGCTCCCAGAGTCCTAAGATTACAGGCGTGAGCTACTTTGGCTGGCCAATATGTATTTATTTCTTTTGCTAAATTTTGATCAAATAGGAAAAGCAGAAATACTAATTGCATAAGGATATAGGAGCTACATTTAAGCACTTGGGGTTGGGGAACATGTCCTGTGAGTGAATTAACCTTGAGGATGAACTTAAAGCTTGGCCCTTTGTGATAATACCTCATGGATAAGAATGAATTGCATTAGATCATGGCACGCTATTATATGTCTGTATATTATGTGAATTGCCCTTATAATTGATATCAAACACATAGGACCAAAAGTTGTAATTCATAAAAGTAATGACAACAACATCTCATAATTCACAGACTTTCTGTCATAGCTGTGAGTGATTACTTTTCTGTGCAAACCAGGTTAAAGGGGAAAAACAGGTTTTAAATTGGATGTTGGGTTTTTAAGAGTCCTTGTTCCAGATACTTTATGGTCATTTTTAATACCACAAAAAGATAATTAAATTTACTAGCAATCTTAAGTTTTCCCATGGTTTCCTGGATTAAAATCAGTGGTTAAGCTTGAAGGCTTTTAATCTTAATTTGAAATTTTACATCACCAAATGAAAAGTAATATTTAGTAGTTGAAGTGAGATAATCGTGAACCTGAACATGTCTTCTTCTCATCTGACATACCAAGGAAAAGTGTCCTTCCTCATATGTAGGGTGGAAAAATCAAATGCGACTTTTTTCTCATTTTTTTCATTGTAGCTATCCTAATTAAGGACGGATGGATTAATTCTACTTTAAAAAGACTCAGAGAATCTGAGCTATCTACTCTCTGTCCCTTTTATGTATGTATTTTTTTTAGTGTGGTTAGTGCCCCTGAAAAGTACAAAGTATTCTATTTTATTCAACAAAAGCATTACTATGAATACCTTGTATCTTCTATCAGCAAATGTTATGGAGGATTTAATAAAGCAGGCCTCTGGCGGACAAACTGATGATTGAGTTTTAGATGCAGGGTGTATAGCTGCACACACATGCACAGGTGACATACGTATGTATATAACAGACTGTAGGGTAGGAGAAATCAGAGCACCAGGGCTTAATTAAGCTTAGGCATCATCTAAGCGATAAGCTTGTATTTCTGGCATGAGTGGAAAGACTTGGGAAAAGCTTTGGGGTTAAAGCTGTCAGTTTACAGACTTAGAAGCAAATGATCTCTGGGGGGAATCAGAATGATCTTGTAGGAGCTGGCAGACTGGCTGTGCCATCGAGGAACACAGGTAAACTCCCATGTCTGACATGCTAGTTTGGAAAGTAGCTAATTTTACATTCTATATTGTGTGTTATTTTAAAACAGAGTTGATTATTAAACAGTGAAGGGAGAAAAAATGTTGAAGGAATGTATTGGCTACATGCCTGATGTGCTTAATTCTCCTTCCGTGGGTTTTTTTCATTCAACAGACACATTGGAGTGACTGCTCTATTGTTAGCACGTAGTTGAAACTGAGTCTAGAGTAGAGTGGAGGCTCTAAGGGATAACACTGAGGAATGGCTGTGTTCTTTGTTGGGAAACTTTTACCTAAATAACTGGTATTCTTAGAGGTTTGATAAGGTCATATTACTATCACATAAAACTTACATTAAACAGGTATACACATACATATTTCTTAGAGCATCTATAGAGTTTTGCTAGATTTTGTAGCAATGAGAATGAAATAGATTTAAGTCAGCTGGGTGGAAAGCTGTTCTACAAGAGTAAATATGCAATTAGACTATTTAAAAATAAATCCTTTTTAAGGCTTTAGCTTTTCTTTGTATTCAAATCTCAGCTGCCCTGCATGAGATTCATTATACGGTCTTAAGGGAGTTGCCTGGCCATGGTAAGCCCCACTTATCTCACCTGAAATATGGGGATAATAAGATTGTTGAGAAGGTTAAATGAGATGATGCACAGAGTGGTCTTAGCAGAAGTGGCACATAGTAAGTGTTCAGTAACTGTTATGCACCTCTTCCTTCTCCTCATTACCACCATCATCCTTAAGCAGTTTGCTTTAATACATAGAATAAATGGTTTGTAGCTAACTTGCAATTATTTATAATAAATCAGTTCTTCTGGGTGGTTTGATGGTGTTCATTCTAAGTAGCTTGAGCATTCCTTGAATATAACCTTGCTAGGAAAATTTATACTTAACACATCATGAAATAGCTGCATCCAAAACTTCCATTCAAATATTCAGAAATTTCTAAAAGTCAGCTCATGAATATTGATGAATTATATTTTCTTAAACAATTTTGTATTGGCTTCTTTTCTTACGTTTATTGTCTAGGTTGAATTTGGTCAACAAGGATGAATCATTTGAAATAGAAATAACACCAGCCTTAAAATAAAAAGTAGCCAAGTTAGAGTTAAGTTGTATATTCAGAACTAAGTAACATGTATGTGATTTGCCATGTTAAGTGAGAGCCCTTACTATTTAAAAGTATACTGATATGAGGGACTTTCTTTAAAGCTTTATGAGTTTATTTACAGACAAAGAAAAGAGTGGAAGATTAACTGAAAACTTTATGTGGTCATATATAAAATGGTCATATGTCCTACTTTAAATTATTTTGTTGAGTGGCTAAAGTCAAACTTAATAGATTTTTCCTTATTCTTTTGCAACTAGGGTTGATTCTTTTTGAAGTAAAAGTGGCAGGTGCAGTCAGAGTACTTTCATCTCTGCCCAGGATTCACCTACATTTTGGTGAAGAGTGAAAATACACAACAAATGAAACCATCTGCCACTCCTGACCAACTTAGCCCCTAATGCAATGTTGGGGACAATGCGGGGCCTTAGGAGTCGGTCCCTGGACAGGGGTCCTGCTGGGTGTCACTTTGGAGGGTTAGGGCACATCCCTTCAGCACACATTCTGGGATGTGATTTCCTCACCAGCCAGTCATACAGAGATCACAGAAGCTTTTAATTTGCGTTTAATTACTCCTTAAAAAACTATCCACTGTATCTTGCAGTAGCTATTGTATAAAAATCAGCCACCTACGTGTGTGCTTTTTTGACATCTGAAATAGACTTAACCTCTTCAAATACTAAGTATAAAATTATTCAATTTTTTTGTATATCTTTTCTTCTTTTTTCCATAAAATTATCTGGAAAAGACAATAATATGACTAAAAAGGATAATTTTGTTTTATTTGATTGAATCTTTATAGTAATTTTCATTTTTTGAAAGAAGCCTTCACTGAAACATCAAAGGTGATTTAGCCTATTAATCAATAGGAATTTTCATATCATCATTTACTTCAAATTAGAGCAATTTAATAGTATTTTTAGTGAGTCTTTTTATTGCATTTTTAATAGAACAATTTTGTTAGTGTACTAAATATTTTTTGAATTTTTGCAGTTTAACCAAAAAATTCCAAAGTAACTTGTTCTCAAAGGTGAATTCTCAGAGCTGTGACTGATAAACATCTGTCACACAACAAACTTGCATAAACAGTTTTTCCTTTGTCAGGTTTATGAGCTGACATCTGCTTGACTGACAGATGTCAGTGCAGTTAAGATGTAGTTTAATTTGGTAGTGTTAATCTTTAAAAAGCTCACATTTTAATCATTTGCATTTGAAAAACAAATGTGACTATTGCCATTAATGTAATTGGCTCCTTCCTGGTGAAGAAGCATGAACACGCTGAACTAGTAACTGTTTGGATTGAGCCTTGTGTGGCAAAGAGATGGCAAAATTGGTCCTTGTGACCATTCTGTGAGCCATTGTGCCCCGTCAAAAAAGCAGTTTATCGATTAGCAATGGCTGACATTTCAAAGTGGTCATGAAGAAAAATGTTATTGGATTTATTAATGTTTCTCATCAGCTATAATCACCAAACAAATTTAAGTAAAAATGTCACAAACTGAATCCATTTAATAATTTGTTATTGTAAAATTTTAAACAAGTTTTATAACCTCAATTCTGATTAGTATATGAAAAATGCCACTTTATCAAATCATTATTAGTGGATTTAAGAAAAGACATAGGTGAAACTAAGCAAAAAAGAACTAAGCTTGAGAATTGGTTTAGATATTAAAGGATTTTGATTTTGTTTTATTGAGGTGAAATTCACCTAACATGAATTTAATCCTTTTGAAGTGAAGGATTTGTTTTTAAGAACAGAGGGACATTAATAGCTGACATGTTACTCTTCTGTGACTGACATGCGTAGCTATCAAAGTAAAATGAAGGAACTAGTAACATTTCTATCCAGATGAAACTCTGAGAGAGATATTTAAGCATCATCATCTTAATAACCAGCATCATAAACACAAAAATAGGAATGTTTCAATAAACACTACATGTATTATAATAATGTACAGAGGAAAAATCTGGGTTTTCATGAATTCTGAGGCCCTCGAGCACTCAGCCCAGGAATATATGCTAACATTTCTGTATCACTGTGGCTTTCCTCTGTGCCTTTCACTTGTTTATACCTGGAAGCATGTTCTGTGATCATGAATTAAGTTCTTAGGCATTTTATACTAAAGCAAGGGTACATAGCTAAGAGAATTCTAAGGCTAGATTCTCTGCTGTTCATTGAACTGTAGGGACTGACTCATCAAAACTAACCTGCCACCTTTGGATGATTAAATAGTATGAAAAAAGTTAGCTCTAGTTTTCCTTAACATTTTTGGACATCTGCTGATGGAATATGAACATAAGAACATTACTTACTATATTTCTACCTTTTTCTAAATTTGTATTTTACATATTTATTTAATTTTAATCCTGGGGCACCCAGCAATGTGAACATCAGAATTATCCCCATAGGAGAATGCTTTTTAAAAGTGTTTACTGATTTATTTGATGCACATACTCAAAATTGGAAAGAAGTTAGACAGTCCGTGCTTTAAGATCAGACATACAGATTCTCATGAATTGGAATTAAAACAGAGTGGTATTTACAGACCATGCTCAGTCTTACGGAACTTAAGCCAGACACGATGTAACATGTTTTGTATGTTTGGTATGTAAAACTTGGGAACCATAAACATCGCTTTGAAATTTCATTTCATTAGCCTTAAGTTTTTATTGTTTTATATTTAAACACTAGGATTAAATGAATAAGCTAGAAATATGTAAAATGGGAAATATGTTAATGTAAGACTTTTATTACTTTCAAACAAAATCTGTATATGTTTAATTTAAACTAGCCTACTCTGTAATTAGCATGCCTTTATTTATATAAAGAATTTAACTCACTGCCCATTCTCCATCTTGTTAAAACTCTTGTGTATCAAACAAAGCTGAGACACAAAAGCAACCTAGTTGATTTAGCGTAAGTAAAACACAAAAGGAACTTGGTTTGATTCAGCGTAAATTATCATTATTCTCTTAATTTGTGTATTTGTATTGATATATAACAATTATACATATTTTTCAGTTCACGTGATATTTTGATACCGGTATACAATATATAAGGATCAAATGAGGGTCAGCATAAATTTTTACTATGGAACTTTGTAAGCACACACAAAATTAAAGAAAATATTTGTAATAAACACACATTTACTAATTACCTACTTTAACAATCATTGATGTATAATTAATTTGGTTTTATCTCTTTTCCCTTCTACTGGATTATTTTAAAACAAACTCCAAACATATTTTATCATTCGTAACTCAGTATTCACCTCTTACTAATAAAACTCAACTTACTATCTAATTAATAAGTTGATAACTGTGACCCAACTATAATGTAATTATTTAAAATTATTAATATTCTTTAATATTATCTAACCTTAGGTCAATGAATTGGCATAAATTCTACAGTATTCGTCAAGCTGGAATAATCTAGGTTCTTCTGTACTCAGAAATTTCATTGAAGAAGAAGACAGTATAAGGCAGAAACTGATGGCAGTCAGTGTTGTCCCTTGATGAGACAGACAGTTTATGCCTGGCAGATGATTCAGATGTACCTGGTATGGTTGTGTTCAGGTTCAGTATTTTTAAACGATGGAGTGAGCATATGGAAATAGTAAAACAAAAGGGCTCGTGGTGGAGACAGAAGCTCTGTACCTTTTTGTTAGGACATGGAGTCAGGAGAGGAAGAGGGATTGGTTACAGAGTCACTGATACATTTTTTTAAAAGGAAGGAAAGTATTAGTAAAGAAGAGATATCAGTGTTATCATGTAAAAAGTTTGAAAATAATATTAAACTCAGTACTTTGCTAAAGTAATACTAACTGAACATTAAGTCTTCAGAAATATTTTGGGGAAACTTCATACTTGTAAAAGGCTGTATTTCCCAGGTTTCTACAGTTTTTTAGTAAGATACGCATGTTAGCAAACTGTAGTATACAAAAGACACATTTAGTTTACAATTAGAAATACTGATGTTATATAATGTCCATAAAATAGATTGATGAATCCTAAAAGAAAATGTAAAGTAAAAAATATTTTTTACTTCAAGTCATATAAATTAGTTGAATTACTGTCACTGAACTGATGTTGTGTATGTGGGTTTTGTTACTGCATAGTAAGAATTATTTGAGGTACTTAGTTGACTGGCTCTGTTTCTGACATTTTAAACAGCTGTGGAGTATAATGTCATTGTTAAGAACAAGGACTCCAGAGTTAGGATGGGTTGGAATCCTGGATTTTTACATTTCTCTGTGTGTGTGTGTATGCTTTTTTTAAAAAAGGATAATACTGTGTGAAGACAAAGGAATATTAGAACTTTCCCCCTTTTCAAAAAAAAAGTGTTTTGTTACAGATTCAATAATTAGGTATGCTTCTATAATTAAATGGCTTTTTAATTTCAAAATATTTAGGGGTACACATTTTTTGTTACATGGATACTTTCATAGCCCTCAAGTCAGGGCTTTAATGTGCCCGTCATCCAAATAGTGTTCATTGTATCTGAGAGGTAGGTTTTTGCCCTTTCCTTTCCCCACCCTTCTTGGTTTCCAAGGACCTTTATGTCTCTCTGTGCCTGTGTATACCCTTCAATTAGCTCCCAGTTATTAGAGAGTACATGTGGTGTTTATTTTTCCATTCCTGAGATATTTCACTTAGGATGATGGTCTCCAGCTCCATCCAAGTTGCTGCAAAAGGCATCATTTCATTCCTTTTTATGGCTGAAAAATATTGATTACTCACCTCTTTTTCACGAGTCTATATTCTGGAAGGAACATGTAATCACACTCAGAGCTTTGTATTTCTTGCAGAACAACAGTTTTTCCTCACTGATTCATCTCCCCTAGTCGCATGCTAGTCACCATCAACATCTTTATCCCTTTCATTTTAACATTTAATTGAAGGCTGTCTTACTCCATTTTGTGCTACTAAACTGAAAACCTGAGCCTGGGTACTTTATAAAGAATAGGGATTTTTTTCTTACAGTTCTGGAGGCTAGAAAGTCCAAGGTTGAGAGGCCTGCATCTGGTGAGGGCCTTCTTGCTGTGTTATCCCTCGGTAGAAGGTGGAAGGGAAAGAGAGTTCACTTGCATGTGTGCAAGAGGAGGGGACAGAGGCCAAAGCCCTCAGGACCCCACTCTTGGGATAACTAACTACTCCATTGACAGCAGCATTAATTCATTGAGGGCAGAGCTTAAACATAGTTTCCAACACATGAATTTTGGGGGACGCAGTCAAACCATAGAAATGGCTGACACTGAGTTGCAAGGTTTGATACAGTACAGTAGGCAGACAAAGTATGAGGTTGTTCTCTGATTTAGGCACTTGACAGTCTGTTGTGTAGGAGAGAATAAAGGATTTAAATAGCACTTCCATATGGCCTGTTCAAAGTTCCAATTGAAGTATGCCAAAAGGAATACCATTGAAAGTTCATCTCCAGGCAGTTTTCCTGTAAGATTTCCCTTCCTGATTTAGTCTATTTGCTATAGCCACCATTTTCTTCTTTCTGGCAGTTACTGACTTACAGTTGAGAATTCAGTCAATTTCTTCATGATTGATAGCAATTTTTGCTTTATAGTGTTCAGAAAGTACACGGTATCTATCAGAAGACTGGCTGCTAGCTTAGACTGGCCATGATTCAGACACCTTTAGGTCACACACACACACACACAGTGATTAATGTCAGATGCATATGGGAATTTTTATAGCATTTGATTTGGTTACAGAACTTTAGCTTTTGGCCTTCGCTTTAGAGTCATGCTGTCTTAGAATGCTGGAGAGGGAAGAGGCATTGAAATCCAAGACAGAGATGCATTTGTGTGCTACTAGAAGACTGCAAGGTACCTTAGACCAGAAAAGAATAACCTGTTGCCTTCTGTTTCTCATTTTTTGGAATTAGATGTTGTTGCTATAAGATTTTTCGGTTTTAACCTGATGCTATAAGTAATGAAGAAGCTTTGATTTTAAGGAGTCATCACTTACCTTTGGACATACGAAGAGAAATTTTGTGAATTTTGATGTTGGAAGTCTTTCTCAAAAAAGCCTTATTAGTGATTTGAAGTAAATGAGCTGTTCAGCTGTTGAAACTTGGGTGTTCCATCATTTATCAAAAACCATGAAAGATTCTTTTTTTATTGTGATAAATATACATAACTTAAAATTTACCATTTTAACCATTTTTAAGTATGTATTTCAGAGTATTCAGTACCTACACACTGGTGAGCGACCATTTCCACATCCTTTTTTTTTTTTTTTTTTTTTTTTGGAGAAAACTCAGAATTTTTATTAGAAACATTTATATGCTATATCGAGTCTCGTCTATACAAATGAATTCCTTGTAGGTTATTCATTTTCAAAATGAAGAAAGTGATTGACCACTGATCATTTTTTAGAGATGGAAGAGA
>CAUYPK010026420.1:0-11699 GCA_963574355.1 Loris lydekkerianus | reverse complement strand
GGGAAAGGGCCAAGGAAGGGGAAGGGAGGTGGGAGGTTTTGGTGGAGGGAGGGTAATGGGTGGGGCCACATCTATGGTGCATCTTAGAATGGGTACAGGCGATTGCACTAATGTACACAGCTATGATTTAACAATAAAAAAAAAAATTAAAAAAAAACCTTATAGTTAAAAATAAAATCCTACACTATTGATTTTCATATTTAATAAATGTTACTGTCAATGTTGCCAAACTTGATTAAACCATGGATGCCAAATTCAATTTGAGTTTAAATTAAATTGAAAATTTTAAATGTTGTATGTATACACGTAAATTATAACATAAAACATTGTTATGCAAAAAAATTTTTTGTTGTTTATCTAAAATAAAAATTTAACTAGGTGTCCTGTCTTTTACCTGGTATTATTAAATATGAAACATTCACAATCCAACATTCAGGATCATGATGATTGCTGTTGGTAATTCAGCTTTCTCAGTAGAAAAAAAGTAATAGACAATATAGTATGGATATGTACTGGCAATTTTTACCTTTAAAAAATAGATTTGCTCTAATGGTAGGAAACTGCTGATATAAAAACTTTATGACATGAGTAAAGGTAATTTAATATGATCCACCTAACAAAGCTAATTGTCTAACATTGACCTGTCCAAATATCCCTCAAATAAAACCTCTCTGATGTGCTTCCTTTTACTGAAATGGTACTTAGAATGCTCCATAGGCACTGATAAATGAAATTGTTTCATATTTGTATTGGCTTATAATTGAGTTAGTTTTATTGTATAAGCTTCCTAAGGTTGTCATAAGAAATTGCTATAAATAGGGTGGGTTAAAACAATAAAAATTAATTTACATGAAGTTCTTTCTAAAGGCAAAGTTATAGATTTGATAGGGTTCTTATCTCTCTGGGGAACTTACAGGGAAATCTGTTCCTTGTCATTTCAAGCTTCTGTGGCTGCTTTGGCCTTCTTGGCAAGGAAGACCCCTTGGCAAGGTTGGGCATCATATTTGCATTGTAATTCAACCATGTGCAGAATGGGACTACAGGCCTTCGATTCAGAAATTTCAGCTTTGTGTCTGTTGATAAAGATTTTTTTTCAAATGAAATATAAAATATTTTAGGTAATTTATGCACAGGGTAAAGGCAATGATGAGTAAAACCATGGGCTTAGAGGGAAAAGTATTGAGTCCCAGAAGAATCTACTCATAATGGATTAAAGATTTAAATTAAGACCTGAAACTACGAAATTCCCATTACAGGAGTAAAGCTCAATCACATTGGTCTAGGCAGAGAATTCTTGGATGTAATCCTAAAGCCACAGGCAATAAAAGCAAAATTAAAAAATGGAGATTACATAAAACTAAAAAGCTTCTACACATGCAGTAAATAATTAAGAGAGTGAAGATGTAAGCCTCAGTTTGATAGGAAATTTTTGCAAAGCATGATTTAGATAAGGGGCTAATATCCAAAATACTCAAACTAATATCCAAGATACTCAAACAACGTAATAACAAGAAAACAAATAAGCCTATTTAAAAATGGGCAATGGTCTTAAATAGGTATTTCTCAAAAGAAGTCATACAAACAGTTAACAATATCCAAAAATCGTTGAACATGTTTATGATATGATAAATTAAAACTACAATAGGATATCACATCTGTTAGAATAGCTATTATCCAAAAGATGAAAGTTAGTAAATGTTTGCAGTAATGTGGAGAAAAGTAAACACTTATGCTGTGTTGCTGGTATTGTAGATTAGTACAGCCACTTTGGAAACCATGTGCAATTTCTTCAGAAAACTGAAAATAGAATTATCATATGATCTGAAAATTCCTCTATGAGTATATACAAAAAGGAATTGAAATCAGTATGCTGGGGACATGTCTGTACTCTCATGTTCAATGCAGGATTATTTACAATAGCTAAGAATGGCAGCGACCTAAGTGCCTATTGACAAATGGATAAATGGATACAAGAAATGTTTTATATATACAATGAAATGCTATTCAGTACTGAAACTTCCCCGTGCAGATAGTTCTTTTATTTGACACAACATAGGTAAATTCACAGGATTCTATGTTAAATTAAATAAGGGAGTCACAAAGACATAAATATTGTATGATCTCACTTATATGTGGAATCTGAAAAGTTGAACTCAAAATAGAAAGCAGAACGGTGGTCACCAGAGGCTGGGAATGGGGGAATGTTTGGGGAAAATCAAGACATTTGTCAATGTGTACAATGTTACAGTTAGATAAAAAGGAGTAAGTTCTGGTACTTTACAGAATTGCAAGATGACTATAGTAAATAATATTGCATTGCATATTTCAAAATTACTAAAAGAGAATACTAGAAAAGATTTTAAATGTTCTTGCCACAAAATATTTGCCAAAATGATAAATTTTTCAGGTAATGGCTAGGTAGGTATGTATGGAAATATCACATTGTATCTTATAAATTATATACAATTGTTATTTGTCAACTAAAACAAAACTTAAGGAAAATTAATGGAATGTTCCCTGTTCAATTAGGAACATGCTTTGAACTGGTATGTTGGAATGGACATGAACTTTGGGAAGTCATAAGGAAGACTATAGGGGGATGATTGTACTACCCTCCCCCCCCAAAAAAAAAAAAAAACAAAACTTAATGTATATATCAAAAAAGGCAATTAACTTACACAGTAAAATGATGGGAGGCAGACCTTATCCAGGATTATCCCTGGGGATATTAATTACAATGACAAGTGTGTTTGTACATGAGGCAGAGGGAGGTATGGCAGAGAAAAGAAGGATGAGTTATCTAGAGGCCACGGAGCCCTAGGTGGGGATGATGAGGCCATGAGACAAGGACTGGAGTGTTCAGGAACTGGAAGAAGTGAGCAACTGTTTCTCCTCCTTCCCTAGAGTTCACTGACGAGGTCCAGGCAACACTGATTTCAGAGTTCTGG
Source organism: Loris lydekkerianus (assembly GCA_963574355.1). Lineage (NCBI taxonomy): Eukaryota > Metazoa > Chordata > Mammalia > Primates > Lorisidae > Loris > Loris lydekkerianus. The sequence continues at coordinate 8,751 of CAUYPK010026420.1, read as the reverse complement.
CGTCCAGAACTGTGAGACAGCATGTTTTTATTTCAGAGTTCTGGCGTCCAGAACTGTGAGATAGCATGTTTTTATTGTTTTAAGCCACCCAGTTTGTGCTAATTTATTACATTTCTAGGAAATTAATGTGGTCTTATTTGCTTTATATAAAAACACAGGAGACATTTTCTTTCTTTTCTTAGAGTGCTTGAAGCTTTAAATAATACTGCAATTGCCCATCAAATCATTTGCCTGATATGTTTAGGGTGGTAGTTCATTCACAAGTCTCTCATTTTCATATATGGATTGCAGACTATATGGTTTTCTCTTTCATTACTTTGAAGTTGCTCTTGGCAACTGCCACAAAAATATTCTTCACATGAAATTTGTGTAGCATTAAGAAAATATAATTTTTTTCTGTTTATGTAAAATTGGTTAAAGTTTATCTGTTGTACTCTATTTTCCTGCCAATTTGGATTTATTTTTTTTTGGGGGGGGATTTTGTTTTAATTAATTTATTTTTAAGAAGAATAAAATTTATATCTTTATTTAAAGAATGAAAGAAATCCCTGAAATTTATTTTTTATTTCAGAGTATTATGGGACATGTACAATTTTGTTACATTTTGAAAATTTAATATACATTTATGTTTCATAATAGGCTTTGATTATTCTTTTCCTGCTTTTTCTCTTCCTCTTGTAGTTATATATTTAATTTATCTAACATTCTTCTATTTTATGTCCTTATTGTACTTAGAATTATAAATATATAATCAGAAATACTTAATTTGAATCCCATAATTTCCTTCTATGTTCTTTTTCATTATCATTTTTTCTCCAGAAATTCTTCAATTTGTTTAGGATTTTTTTCCCTCTGAGAATTTTTGAAAAAGAAGTTGTTGTTTTTGTAGTTAAATCAGAAGCCTGAGAATGTTATTTATTTTCTTATTTCATTTTATTCAAATGAGAACCCTTTATCTGTACTATTTTGTGTTTGGGGCTTTGATTGAGAAATCTTGAATACCAACTGTATTTAATTGTACTAACTATTCCATCGATGCTTGAAATTAAAAATGGATCATTGAAATGCAGAGATTGATCGAATCAACCTCCTATTAGTTACTTCATTTAATTATTTATATTTTAAAAACACCTCATCTGCATAGACTAAAATTAAGGAAATATAATTATCTTCTTCCTGTTCTAGATAGATCCACTTAGATATACTATGCTTTCAATTTTCTGAATGTAGTTGCTGTGTGATGTGTGGCAAAGATGTTCATACATACTGTATGCTTTCAGTGAATTGGTCTCTTTAAGATTGGAAAGTGCTGCTCTGTCTTTTTATAATTTCACTTTTAATTCCATCACAGTGGGTATTGAAATTATATTTCTTTCTTTTTTATTTATATTGCTTTTTACTAAAATCTTATTTCTTTGGTTTTATGAGTTGTCAGTTTCATTGTATAAATTTCTCATATTTAGAAATTTCTGTTATTTAGAAAGAGTTATGATTTTGTTCCTGTGGTGACCTCCATTTTTATAAATGAAGGTTAAGCTTACTCTGTACTTCAATTAACAGTGAACATTAATACAATGCTTAGAGTAGCAATTAAAGTAGAGGATTGCCATATCCTCCCATTTCCCTTACGTATTAGTAGCATTTCCAAATTTTTACCTTTGCATTTGTAAATGTTGTTAGTTGTAATATTTGATTTATAAGTTGTCACCTCTATTCTTTGTTTCTTAGCCATTACTATTACAACAATCAATGAATTCAATGAATTTTTTTCACTTATAATATTATCTGCTTTTAGAAGAGTTATTGTTTCTACATGTTAAAGCACTTTTTACATTTTGCTGTACTACCTTTGTCCTGATATTAATTATAATCAGTGTTACTGATGATAATTATTTTTAATTACCCACAATTATTCTTTGGTGAAATAATGTATTCAACAAGACAATATCCCTCATTTTTCCCACTGGGGAAAATAATTATTGATTGATTCTAAATACAGAATTTTAAACTAATAACAATTAAAGGTCATAACTTTTATTTAGGTTGATTATTCTATCTGCTCAGGATATTTTAGGTGTAGTTTAGTTTAATTGGCAAAGAATAATTACACATATTTATGGGGTCCTGTGTAATGTGTAATGCATTGATACATGAATACAATGCATAATGACAAAATTAGCATGATTAGCATATCTTTATGTTGAATTATTTGCCTGTAATCTCCATACATGAAAGAATGTGGCTTGATATGAAACCCTTGCCTCACATTTATTTTCTTGAGCATCTGGTAGTCATTACTCTAAATTATCTAGGCATGTTTAAAAATAATCTCCCAAGTGAAGATTTCCCTCACCATTTCCTATCTTTGAGAAATTGGTTTCTTTTATCTTTGAGCTCATAACAATTTAAACAAACCTATACAGTTACCACTTGACACCTTGTATTAAAGCAATATTTCATGTCTATTCAGTTTTCCCTAAGAGATGGAATATTCTGTAATTCATCTCCATGTTTCATGTACCTGGAACAATTCCTGGTATACAGAAAATGATTAATAGATCTTTTCATCTCTAGCTGGGTTTACCATTCAGAAAAGTGTTATAGTACATGGTTCATATTTGAGAAATAAAAATTTTCAAATTGTTTCTGAAATGTACATAGTTAACGCCCACATCATGCTAAGCAATGTTAACTCATTTAATTATAACAATATCTCTGTGAGGTATAATTGTTTCCTGCTTACAAACGAGGAATAATCTCATGCGGGGGGACTTTGTGGGTTGAGCCCTTAACTCTAAGCTACATGCTGGATATCTAGTCAGCAAATAAGTAGAATAATAAATACAATCTTCCATTTTGTTGATAAAGATAAACACATTTTTAGTGGAATATATTGTCCTAACTATTAAAAGATACATTTATACATCAGCTTTTCAAGTAATATTTGTTAAATTAAAATAAATTGATATGTTCACTGATTCTAATTACCAGAACTCTGAGTACCTTCGTACTTTCTCTAATTCACTGACTCATAGAAATAAGAAACTAAAATGCTTTTTGGACAAAACCCTTCAGTTCCCTGAACCCTGGCTATAAGTACTTATTGTGGCATAATTTTAACTTCCCCGGCCTATGGGGTTTCTCTGACTTTATTTAGCTACTGATCATTATCATTATTTAACAGCTCACAGTCAGTGAGCTAACTCTTATTTTCATTTTAAATTTTAAATTTTAGTTTCTTAATTTCATCCTATTACTCCTAGTAATTACTTTCATGTATCATTGCCCTTTCTAACTTGTAAAATAAAACGTTTCCCTATTTAATATTAATCCATTCCATATTACTGATGATAATCTTTCCAATCAAATGTTTTCCAGTCAGCTCTACACATTTAGGATTTCTTAATTGCTTCTCATTAATCCCTTCCACTGTTCTTTAAATCACCCTATTATATTCCTCCTTTGAAACTCTATGATCATTATAAATACAAAGATATCAAAAACACTGTGTAGCCAGTTTTGTGATTCAATTCTTTGGAGTTCAAGAAGTTAAATTCTGTTTTCTTAAGTAATAGGAGAAAAGACTCATGATCTTTTCTTTGTCTAATTTTTATCCTTCACAAACATCTGGATTTTCAGTTGCAGATAATATTAGGGTTAATATCAACACTTCCTTTTTTTATTAAGTCATTTGTACATAGATCATAAATACATTTATGCCATTGTGGGATTTGATGTGTTGATTATTTGTACAAATTGGAGTGCTTACATCCTGTATAATCAACATAGCTTTCACTTCATTTACCCAATTACAGCATTAAGACATTTGTGTTCTACACCTGATAGATCCAACTTGTACTTGCATTATGTTCCATAGGTGTGGTCCCCCTACTAACCCTCCCTCTATCAACCCAGCCTCCTCTCCTCCTAACTCCCTCCCCTTCCCTCTTTTATCCTAGGCTATAGCTGTGTTTCATTCTTCATATGCAAGTGTGAGCGATTCAAAATTGGTTTCACAGTAATACTGAGCACATTGGGTATTTTTTTTTTTCCATTCCTGAGATACTTTACTAAGAAGAATATTTTTCATCTCCATCCATGTAAACCTAAAAGAGGTAAAGTCTCCATTTTTTTTAATGCTGCATTGTATTCCATGGTATATACTGCCATTTGATCCTGCAATTCATCTTCTAGGTGTATTTCCAAAGGACCAAAAATTATTTGGCAATAAAGATATTTGCACCAGATTGTTCATTGCAGCTCAATTCATAATTGCCAAGTCATGGAAGAAGCCCAAGTGCCCATCGACCCATGAATAGATTAATAAATATCAACACTTTCATTAAAAATTATTACCTTATTCATTTAAAAATAACATAATCATGGAATTTTGTAAATTTTTATTTTCTGAAAAACTCTGTAATGTAAATGATGGTATACACATTTTATCAAAAATGGCATGAATTTAAATTTCATGCCATTTAAAGGAGATAAATATCGTTAATTTAAAGGAGATAAATATCGTTTCTCCAGCAAGGCTGTCTTATTACAACGGGGTTTGTGGTCCTTCCCAGAGGGCTTTCCTGGACAGTGGACCTTCTATGGAGACCAGAGAAAGGATAGAAGCTTTCTTATATTTATGCATTTTTCTACACAGAAGAGTATAATTATCATTCCTTTCACATGATTCTAAGGATAGTGATGCAGATAAATAGTGCATATTTGCATATTGTCATTTGAACACTAAAAAAAATACCAAAATATATTGTATTTCAAATAAATTAAGTATGAGTGCTGGCTAGAAGGTATCCAGAGCATTATGTCTCTATTATTTATATTACATGGCTGGATACTTTCCAGGTAGCCATATACATTATATTATATTTAAAATATATTGATAAATTATTTATATACAATTATATTGAAGCTCATATATGTGTTTATGTACATTGGTGTGTATGTGTATGTGCACATATATGATACATAAAAAAAAAAATAACTAAATGCCCCCAACCAAATAAAAACTTACCAATAGCTCATAGGTGTATATAGCTTAGTTTATGAAGGTATTTAATCACATCACTGGTTTCCAACTAGCACACTATATATATCTTGTAAGAATATATGTATTCAAATAACTAATTAGCATTCAATGTAGTTTCAAATGATTTACCACTCCAGGCTCATTGTCATGCTTATAGATGAATATCATGCACAAATTTTTCCCCAAAGCAGTCCTCTGTCAAAAGTCATTAGAACAACAGTAATAGATTTCATTGAATTGAAGCTTAGGCTCTTCTCACTATTGCCTGTGGCTGAGCAGAATAACTTTTGAGATATTTGAACTTTATAAGAATAGAAACAGAAGCATTGCTGAATTTTTTGGTATTATAACCTATAATAAATGTTCAGATGTTGTAGACATTCCATTAGAATAGCAACCTACTGATTCTTATGTGCAAACTGTGACTTGTTTGCCTGTGTGTGTATTAACAATGGGATGGGATGCTTTATTTATTGCTCTTTGCAGTTCTTAGTCCAGTAACTTTAAAATCTACTAACAAAGAACACTCTGATCCTCATTCTGTTACTAAATGCAAGGTTTAGAAATGACAAAAGCATACCTAAGCAAACACAATAAAAGAGCAAAAAATATAGAATGTGGTATAGCTATAGTATAATTGTAGTTGAATATATTTTGTTTTTATCTAATGAGTAACTTTTAAATATATATTTGCAACTTATTCTGCTTATTATTTTGATTCATTTGAAATTATTTGTTAAATGAAATGTTATGATATTTTCCACACTGTGGAGTATGGAAATTAAAAAAGATATAATCAGTACCTGGTTACAAAAATGTTTAGCACCTCTCATAAATAGGGATACACATGTGGTCCATGTAGATACACAGGGAAGGGAATTATCAGTACATTTAGAGATAATTAATCAGCAAAAGGCCTTATCCTATCAGAATCAAAAGTTATAAGAAGGATTTGGAATTGCTAGGCTTTCTATATTAAGAAATTACAGAGTTGAAACACATTCTTCTTAGTAAAGTATCATAAGAATGGAAAAACAAGTACGCAATAGATTCAATACTAACATGAAGCCGGTAGATGAGCTAATAAAAGCCCTCCCAAAGGAAAAACTCAATTCAATTTAATTAGGATGGGAGGGTGAGGGAGGAGGATTGATGTGCTCCCACCTAATGGGTACACTGTAGGGATATAGGGCACACTCCCTGGGTTGGGACACAACTGCAACAGGGATATAGCTAACAAATGGAAACATTGCATCCCAATCATTTGTACCCTCATATTAATCTGAAATAAAATTTAAAAAAAAGAAATTACAGAAACGCATACCATATTATGGGAAACAGGAAGGATAATTTAAAGGAGATAAATGACTGAAATATAACTGATATACCTAGAAATGTTGCACTGAAAAACAATATTTAACTTCAACTTAGAAGCAAAAACAAAAAACAAAAAAAAAAATGAAACCTTCTCTTGAAATAAATTACCAAGAAACATGAGGGAAGCAGGTACATGTGAAATAATACGTAGTGTACATAGGGTATCTCTGTCTGAGTTTGCTGACAGGTGAACTGAATAACATGAAATAAGGAGCAGCTAAAATACTAAATGAAGTTGTCTGTGAAGTATAAATAAAACTGGTGCAGACAGGGAAAGAAAACACAGTAAGACAAGAAGATATGGAGATGGTACTGTAACTACTCAGTAGACTCAGCTTACAGCATGAGTTTCTGCTCATTTATCTGTTTTTCATAATCTCATTACAAAGTGCTGAAATGAGAAGACGAAAGCTTCTAAGACTCAAGATAATTAAAAGATATCTTAAACGGGAAGACACAGATTTATGTTTCTTTTCACAGTAAAGATTATATCTTCCACCATTTCTTGTTGACTTGGACACATTGAAGATTTTTTGGCTTAAAATAAATAACCACTGTACATGCAACTGAATAAGCTAGAAGAAGGAAGAGGAAGTTCTGAAGGTATTTGCTGAAGATAAGGAGAGCAAATACAATCAGAATTATGAATTAAAGAAAAAACTAACATTGGGCCGACAGCTGAAAAGAGTGCAAATTGATCTAGGCACCATAAGGAAAGACTTGGAGGAAAACTTAAGAGAAACACTTCCCTGGGGCCGGCGGTCTCTATGAGAGAAAAGAGCATCACCTGCCTTTATTGCTCCCTTTTCTCCCCAGTTAGGCTGCATTAAACAATGGATGAAAGCCACCAAAGTGTATTTACAATGCGCCATATCATGCACCAGTGAGCTTGACTTGGCAATTTTCTGACTAAGGAATGATGTTGACAGAAATGTGCAGGCGCTCCCGCTGGCTGATTTGTAGAGCAGTGCTGATTTTGATCTGTGAGATTAGCTGTTCTGCTTTGCTAGCTAAAGTGAGCTGCCTTAGAGATTAACTAAGGAATGGTTTTTAAGAATAGTTTCATCCATTTCAGGCCATCTAAATCAGTATCTCTCAAAGGTTAATATCCACTGAGGTACATAGCTAATTTTTCAAATTGCAGTTATTTACAACATAAACCACATCACAATGAAGTAACTCTGAGATTGATAATGCTAATCTAAAAGAACAAAAAATTATGAAAGTGAACAACACATTTCAAAGGAAATTTAGACTACATTGAAAAAATAAATTCAGGGAGACAAGTGAAAGATAATTTGAACTCATTAAATGGCAAGATGAGTTTTAACATATAATCACTTAATATTTTTACACAACTGAAACAACTATCATTTTGAAAATGTACTTTTGACTGAGTGCAAAATAGAATAAATTGCTTTAAATATATTTGCATACACACAGGCTCATGTGTCATTTTACCTTTATTTTTTAGAGATCAGATTGATTGCAGCCATATCGGGTGGCAAGACTTTCCATTATCTCTAATTCTACAATAGATACTTGCATTTTAGCTCATGGATATAATCAAACAATCCACCATTACTCTAGCATTTTGTAAGTATGATGCAATTTCTTGCTTTATAAAGACAATTGGTTTAATGGACAAGAACAACCCCTCCCCCCGTTTACCCCACCCAGGTAATGGGGAGCTCACTGGAAGCTATTCGTTTTTGCCTTCTGTCTTACAGTTGGTCAAAGAAGGAGGAATATTACTATGGGTTGTTTCCCTCCACCTGTGTTCAAGACCTATTCAGGATTATTGCCTCCTCCAGTGTACCTTTTTAAATTAATTATCTTCTCTTTAGTCTCCTCCATGTCTTTTTTCTGTTGAGCTTTTAGCCCTTTTAAATCTCCTAACTTAAAATGAAAACCTTTACTACATTATGTTTTCATTTATTTGGTTTTTATGGTCCTTCTCCGCAAGTTACTTCTAATATTCTGGAAGAAGTCAGTGTTTCCCTCTTTCTTCCCCGACTCTTGCTTTCCACTCTCTCTTCACCATACAATTTGTTCTTCTTTCCTCTGTAGCAAAGACTAACGTTTCTTTCAGCCTGAATGTGTGGCTTGAGTAACTGTTGAGACTCTGAAGACAAATTGCACAAGTTCACTTTGTTTTTGGCTTTCTAGCTACACACCATTCTTTTTTTTTTTTTTGAATTTATTAATTTTTTTATTGTGGAGAAGGGGCAGGGAAAGAAGGCGGGGGAAGAGGTGAGTGACAGGGTCGGGCCAGTAGCATGGTACCACATTGGCTGTATCTAGGTAGAGGCAGTTTCAGGCCGGGCCTT
>CAUYPK010026416.1:0-27770 GCA_963574355.1 Loris lydekkerianus | reverse complement strand
GGACAGTTTAAGCTGTTCACATTAATGGAGAATATTGATAGGTCTGGTAAATTTTTGGGTATAGAGTTTTTCAAAAGTCCAGTGAATATTTTTAATTCTTTCATTACTGTGGAAGTTGGAGTTTGATCAAAAGTATCTGAGTGAGTTTACTTTTGTGGTAGAGGATTGGGCTGGTCATTATGGAGGATAGGTCTGAGAATATCCTGAAGAGCTGGTTTGGTTATGGCAAATTTCTTTGACATATGAATGTCATTAAAGTATTTAATTTCTCCATCATAAATGAAACTCAGTTTAGCTGTATAGAGGATCCAGGATTGAAAGTTATTTTATTTTAGGAGATTAAAAGTCGATGACCACCCTCTTCTGGCTTGAAAATTTTCAGCAGAGAAATCTGCAGTCATTCTAATATTCTTCCCTTTGTAGGTTATGGTTTTCTTGCATCTGGCTGCTTTCAGAATTTTCTCCTTCATATTAACTTTAGTGAAGTTAATTATGATGTGCCTGTGGGATGCCTTATTCAGATTGAGTTTTGCTGGCATTCTTAAACTGTCTGCTATCTGGATTTCAGAATCTCTTGGCATGTCTGGAAAATTCTCTTTCATAATTTCATGGAGAAGAGACTCTATGCCTTGCGAAGCCACTTCATCACTTTCAGGGATTCCAATGAGGTGGATATTAGCCTTCTTTGAATTATCCCAGATCTCTCTGTGAGAATGATCTATTTTTTCTCTTCATTTCTCTTCCTCTTTGAGAGTTTTGGAGCACTCAAAAGCTTTGTCTGCAATGTCAGAAATCCTTTCTTCTGCTTGCTCCACTCTTACTGACAGATTCTACTGTATTTTTCAGATCTTTGCAGACTGCAAAATCTTGCTTCAATGCATCAAAATCTTTGGTGATTTTGTCTTTAAATTTATTGAATTCTTGAGACAACTTTTGAATTTCTCCTTGAATTTCTAATTCCAAATTTTTAATTGCTCCTCGAATTTCCAATTCCAAATTTTGCTCCATTCTATTAATCTTGTTTGCGATCCAAATTCTGAATTCAATTTCTGACATCTCAGCCAGCTGTTTATGAATGGAATCTTCAGTTACATAACCATATCTTTCCTGGGGAGGGTTGATCTACTCCGGTTATTCATGTTACAAGAGTTTTTCCACTGATTCCACCCCATGATTATTTTACACTGTTTGACTTTTTTCCCTCGAGCTTTGACAAAGACCCATACAGTGCTATGCCCTGAGAAACTGGGGGCCTGTTTGGTGTGGTGGGGCTAAGTGGCTCTGTCTTGTTTTCATCTCATCTCTGTCTGACCCTCATGAAACAGTTACTCTGGGTTGAAGCCTCAGCTTTTGTTTGCATCTTTGGGGTCGCAGCTTGCTTCAGCAGGATTGATGTGCATTCTTTATCCTTCTCTCTTGGAGCAGCTCTAATCTGCCAGGTTACTTGCTAAATTTCTGTCCTTTAACTCTCCTTCTTGATGGGAGCCTCTGTGGAAAGCTGGCTTCAGTCAGACGTCTTGTCTCTGCCCCTATTTATCTTTTAAGGTAACATGAGATTCTTATATGCAGAAGATATCTGGCCTGAGTTTTTGTATCCAGTCAGCCAGCCTGTGCCTCTTCAGAGGACTATTTAAGCCATTCACATTAATTGAGAATATTTATAGACCTGGTAGAATTTTGGGTATTGAGTTTTTCCAAAGACCCATGGACATTTTTAATCCTTTTGCCACTGTGGATGTTGGAATTTGATCAAAGTTTCTGGGTGAATTTACTTTTGTCATAGAGGATTGCGCTGGTCATTATGGAAGATAGGTCTGAGACTATCCTGAAGAGCTGGTTTAGTTATGGCAACTTTCTTCAATATGTTAATGTCATTAAAGTATTTAATTTCTCCATCATAAATGAAACTCAGTTTGGCTGGATTCTGGATCCTGGGTTGAACGTTATCTTGTTTTAGGAGATTAAAAGTCAATGACCACCCTCTTCTAGCTTGAATGTTTTCAGCAGAGAGATCTGCAGTCATTCTAATATTTTTCTCCTTATAGGTTATGGTTTTCTTACATGTGGCTGCTTTCAAAATTTTCTCCTTCTTATTAACTTTAGTGAAATTAATTATGATGTGCTTGGGGGATGTCTTATTTGGGTTGAGTCATGCTGGGGTTCTGAAACTGTCTGCTATCTGAATTTCAGAATCTATTGGCATTCGAAAAGTTTTCTTTCATAATCTCATGTAGAAGAGCCTCTGTGCCTTGCAAAGCTACTTCATCATCTTCAGGGATCCCTGCAAGGTGAATATTGGTTTTCTTCGAATTATCCCAGAGCTCTCTGAAAGAATGATCTGTTTTTTGTCTCCACTTCTCTTCCTCTTTGAGCATTTGGGAGCATTCAAAAGCTTTGTGTTTGATGTCAGAAATCCTTTCTTCTGCCTGCTCCATTCTGTTACTGAGGGATTCTACTGTATTTCTCATATTTTAAAAGGCTGCAACTTCTTTTCTCAATGTGTCTAAATCTTTGGTGATCTTGTCTTCGAATTCATTAAATTCTTGAGACATCTTTTGAATTGTTCCTAGAATTTCTAACTCCAACTTTATTTCCATTGTTGATCTTATTTGCCATCCAAATTCTAAATTTGATTTCTGACATCTCAGCCATCTGTTTGTGAATGGGATCCTTTAGTTCGGTTGGTTTGTCATTGTTTTGGGTTAGTTGAACTATTCTGATTATTCATGTAGCCAGAGTTTTACTGCTGATTCCACCCCATGATTGTTTTTCATCATTTAGCTAAATGAGCAGGTAAGGTGAAATTGGATTGGGGACTTCTGGGGTTGTTGTTGATCAGCCCTTCACCAAAGAACTGGGACTGGTGGCTGCAACTTTTCCTCTACAATTTTGCAGAGGACCTGTACAGTACTACAGTCTGTGATTTTAGAGGCCTGCTTGGTGTAGTGAGGGTAGGTGGCTCTGTCTTGTGTTCAGCTGATCTCTGTCCAATCCTAGTGAATCAGTGACTCTGAATTTCAGTCTCAGATTTGGAAAAACACAAACAACTAGGACATCCAATCCCCCACAGGTAATACCTGGAAGAGGAAAATCAAACGTTCCCAATACAACAAAACCAGGGTACCACCTTGGAGGATTCTCAGGTGTTTTGTCCAGTTCAAGAGTTCCAAACCAGTTGTCCTAAACAGCACCCACTCTGTTGGAGAGTTCAAAAGGTCTCCAACAACTAGATATTAGGAGTCTACTGGTAGCTCAAGTGTGGCTTGAGCACCTCTGGTGCTCCAAGGAGTCAGAAAGGCCCGTCCAGTAGAAGGTTTGGAGCAAGGGGGTTGATGCCTCTTTCCCCACCTTGCTGACCCTTATTTATATATATAAACATATGACTATATGTATGACATAGGGGTCAACTTTAGTAGGAATATATTTATATTGTAATATACTTTCTGGACACCAGGTGGTGCTTTAAGTGGTTCCCAGGCTTATTCCTGATTCACGGTTTATACTGTAATCATTGTCATCACCGTAACTGGTCCATAGTTGCCATTTCTGAAATTTCAAAATATCTCTGTTTTCTGACTGGCTGCCTAACCTCAGCTATCCTGTTCCAGACGACACCCCTATCTGACCTCCAAATTCAGCACAGGAGTTCACGCTTCACCAATTTTTCCACTTAGCTCTTAGTTTTCCCATGAACTTGGAATTGTAATCTTCTGTGGGGGAGGGCCTGGTTGCCATTGGCACACCAAGACTTTTCAGTTAGTCTCCACAGCTCAGGGTTACACTTTTGAGTCCAGCAATCTGTCAGTTCTCTGCACACTCCAAACTGCCAGTATACTCCAATATTCTCCACCAGGAATGATCTAGTCCATTCAGTCACACTTGCTGTTCTGGGAAAAGGTGCCAGTGGCGCCATTTCCGACATTTCAAAATATGTCTGTTTCCTAGGCAAGATCCTTTCCCCTTAATTTTCTATCAGCTGCCTAGCCCCATGGCGCTCCAAATGGCACCCCTTTCTGGTTGCCAAATTCCACTCAGGAGTCCACACTTCACTGAACTTTCCACAAAACACCTAGTTTCCCCACGGTCTGGGAACTGCAGTCCTCTGTGTGGGAGGGACGGGGTGCTGCCATCTCCATCCATTGGCTGTTGGGCTGCCACTGGCACTACTTCAATAGTGGCGTGGAAATTTTTCTAACAGACTCCATAGCTCTGGCTTATACTTCAAGTCCAGCAATCCACCACTTTGCTGTACACCTCTAGCTGCCTATCTAAACCAACACTCATGCAGGGAAAAATCTAGCCCCTGGCTCTCACCTGATGTTGTGGGAGAGTTGAGCTAAACATCCGTCCCATCCACCATCATGCTCAAAAGTTTCTTGCTTTCTATTTTCTAAGCTGTTAGATGGTGGGAATAATGTCTTTTATCCCAATTTCTATATCAGTAACTTAGAGCAATAGGTATTTAAATGTTTTCTTAAAGACTGGATCAATGAATGCTGGAAAAATTAAATGTTAAAGGAAGACCCGACAAACAAGGAATTTGCAATAAAATATAGGACTTCAAATATTAAATTACACATTTTAGTTCATTCTTAGTACTTTTTTATTTTCTTTAAAAATTCCTTTACAGTTTTCTTTTTCTCATTTAATGAGCTAAAGGAATAAAGATATTATTCCTATTGTGGGTTATTTATTTAGTATATATAAGCCAAAAAAACAAGACTTCATTAGCCTATGAAAATATATTGATGCTTATGTGTATGTTTCTTAAACAAATAATTAGAATGTAAGGTAAATTACAAAGCATGCTGTTTTGTTTGGTGAAAATTTTTGAATGGCCTTTGCAGAAGCATAGTCATAATGAGAGGTTAAATTAAATTTTTGCCTTAATTTTAAGGCAAAATGCTTTATTATACTACATATTATAGTTAAGATTTAGTTCTACGCAAGAGATTTATGCATTTCTGAACAATTAAAGAAAATTGGTTTCTATTTCAGTTAGTTTAGAACAAGGTAAGGCAAATAATATGATGCAAGACAATCATCTTGATAGGCAGGATAGATTAACATTTAGGGGAGTTTTAGGTCATGAAATAGATGTAAGTCCTTAAGAGCAGAACGATGTATTCAAATGGAACAGTCAGGAGAAATTCTGCTGTAGAAAAGACATTATATAGGTTTAAAACATGCATTTGGAAATACAGGTTGAAATGTGGGAGAATGTCGCAGTGTCCCTTTGAAGATAGGCCTAGGTGAGAGGAAAAGCATTTCCTAAAAGAGATATTGGAAAGAGACCCTAGCATGACTCTTCCCCGCTAATAAGTTCCAATGTAAGTGCAGATATAAGTTTGCTCTTAACTAGCATCAGAAACAACATTGGCTAGTAAATTAAGGAATAAATTTTATGTTTACATGACAAAATTAATGTGACATGTACTTGGAACCACCTTTTTTTTGCTGGAATTTAAAAGAATGTTAACTATTTCCCATTTTATGAAGGTATGACAGAGAAGATAATTCATTGTTAAAGTAAATATTTATAAATTATTCGGGTAAATATATAGTTATGGCTATAAAGTTTCCAACAGTTAGGGAACACATTGTCTTACTTTGATGCTGAATGAGATCTTAGGGACATAACTATCCTCCAAAGAGAGGGCTAGTTCCTCAACACAAGCTAAGTTAACAAAGTCTTATGTGAAAAAAACATTCTTGGTCAGGAAAGGCTAGGGTGGTAGCTAGATTGATAAACAGTGCTGAGTGTCAAATCTGAACATTAGTTTATAAAATTGTTCACTAGTGTATGGGTTTCTGAAGATAATGGTTACCATTTAACCGCAACTCTTAGCATAATAGCTGAAACAGAAATAATTCAATAGACATCTGTTAGTTGAATACATGAATAGGTAAACAACTTACTATATCAGAATTAAATAAGAAAAATACACATCAACATGGGTTACTGGGAAAGTGAAAGCAGGAATAGCTAAGAGACTGATTTAGTACTGAGGTCATGAAGAGGGGCTGGATTCCATAGCTGGCTGAGATCAGCTTCTAGGGACAATGTATGTTGCTAGGCTGGTCATAACTATTTCAAGTAGCTGCATAGGAAAAAATAAAAATTTGTCTGTCCAGTAAAGAATTATTGATTCAAATAATAGGCTACAAACAAAAATAAACCTATTTTTACTCATTTTTCTTAACCCATCAGGCTTAGCATTGGTATCTGCAGTGGTTTTCAGAAGGAGCCATTGTTAGAGACACTGTACCTTGGCAAGCTTATGTTTTCTTGTCAATGTATTTTATTAATAACCCTACAATCAATTTGTAAGTTCTGTGGGTATTTTAAGCAGTTCTAATTTTTTTTAGTAAGATATTTATTTGAAAAAATGCTGTGAATATAAGTATTTAAAATGCTTCCTGTAACTGGTACTTCTGATAACTGGTGGGGGCAGGAGGGGTAGGGAAAAATGTATTTTGCCAAGATTTTGTTAAGAAAAAACTTTATTTCTCTTGATAAAGAATTTATATTCATTATGAAAAACTAGGAAATCAATTCTAAAAAAAGATAATGTACTAGAACTGTATCCCATCCCCTCAAGCCATTTCTAACTCTAGCCACAGCTACAAATGACAGTTCTATTTAAGCTCAGACTCACCTGTTGTCAGAATCATCCTTCAAGCATTCCTGAGATGTATCTATTTCAGGAATTGTGGCCCTGAACTTCTCCCGTGTCATGGGAAAGCACTCAGCCCTTGCATAACACAGGTGAGTTAACCTCCCCTCAGTCAACTCTGAACCAAAGAGAGGTAGGTGGCAGTGGTAAATGCCCTAGCCCTTAGTCCTTTTGAAAGACATTCTGGACACTTCTCAGGAGGTTCCAGTGGAATGGAGCACCTGTTCCTCAAAGCAGCAACACTGTTGTCTTGTCTACCTTTTCTGTCACACTCTCCCCTCACTCCTGCTCCTGGTTTCACCTCCTTTTCTCAGACTATGCTTTCAGGAGAACCCAAACTAAGACACAAGACACATAATAACAAAATACATATAGCTATGGTTAC
Organism: Loris lydekkerianus; assembly: GCA_963574355.1. Classification (NCBI taxonomy): domain Eukaryota; kingdom Metazoa; phylum Chordata; class Mammalia; order Primates; family Lorisidae; genus Loris; species Loris lydekkerianus. Next base: position 20,708 of record CAUYPK010026416.1, on the reverse strand, counting down.
AACACCTAAATATAACCAACCCTAACATCTTGGTGGGCATTCTTCCAATTTGGCTTATTTTCAAAAAGTATGTAAGATTCTATATTTGGAAATAGTTTGAATGTTGCCAAATTATGCACACCAAATGATGAAAATCTTCCTCATGTCTGTCAACCTATCTCCAACCACCCACTGTCCCTAGCAGTAGGTCCTATGAAACTTTGATATAAATCCTACCTGTCATCTTTTTACACCATTATATGTAGTATATATATAAATGTATGTGCACACCCTGTCTTTCATGGTTAATAACACTGACAACTACATTTTTCTGTGTATATCTTTGATTGCCTTTTATAAGATATATAGAGTTTTTCCTTTTTCTTATTTTATTATAATAGTGTATAGTTGATCTTTTAATTACCTTTTTGACCCATGATAAGTCTTCAGTAATTGAGAACTAATACACAAATCACTAATGGATGGTATACAATTCTAAATTTTAGTAATGTTAAGTGAATCTGAAATAAACAACCTGACTCAAGAGTTCTGAATCTGTATCAATCAGCAATTTTTCTCCAATAAGCTCTTCCAAAACATAAGACTGAGAACAATCTTCTCAAACATCTGTGAGTCAGCTGGGGACTATGTGGTGTAGGCCAAGATCGGTGAGCCCCCTTTCTTCCCGCTGCACATTACATGTGGTTGAGTTATCTCTATTTGGAGCTCTGGAGGCCGGGGTGACTTGGCTTCCATGGATCTGTCATCTTTCTCCAAGGACTGCCAATGTGCCTGCTTGCTCTATCGGGTGCCCTGCCTTCATGTGAATTAAAAAATGGCCCCAAAAGTATGTAGTAGAGAAGAAAATGCTAAATGATCAAAATTATATTTGTTAATATTATAAATGAATTCCTCTCTCTCTCTGTCATCAGTATCATAGTGTAGTCTGTATTGACTCTATATAGGGAATTTTTTTTTCCTATTTATAAGCTTTTTTCCACTAATTTCACTTCTAGGGGCTTTTAATTGATGACAAGTTTTAGATATTGTTTATATGTGGGTGTCCATGAAGTTTGTGTGCAATTTAAAATAGTTGTAACTTTGTGAATATATGTGATAGAAATAATTGATGTGTAGTTTCTTTTTGTCTTTAGAAGTTTTATTTTTTAGACGTTTAACTTAAAAATTACTTATTTTTCAGAATCACTGTTGACCCATGGCTTCCTTAGAAGAGAAAGTAAGTTGTGTTCTTTGGTTGGTTGAACTAAAATCTAGTACTGCTGTCCAAAGGTTTAGAATCTATCACCAGAAAGAAGCCCCACACAGCAAGTTTATATATAAGTGGATAAACAATTTTAAAGAAATAGCTTCTGTCAATGATAAGACACAGTCTGGCAGGCTATACGTTAGTGAAGAAACTGTAGCATCTGTAGAAGAAACCTTTAAGGCGAGTCCAAGAATGTCATAAAGATGGGCAATCACTAGAGCTGAGGTTTTCAAAGTCTACCATGCATGAGATTCTGCGGACAAGACTTCTCATGAAAGTGTTCAAAATTCAAGTGCATCAAATATTATTAGAAGAGGAATATCATGCATGTCTAACTTTCTGCCACTAGTTTGGCAAAAACTTAGCAATGATGATGCATTTTTGAGTAATTTAATGTTCTCCTATGAAGCAACATTCCACATTAGTGGCAAGGCATAACTGCCATATTTGGAGAACTGAAATTGCACATGGGTTTGTGGAACATGAGAGAGATTCTCCCAAAGTTAATGTGTGGTGTTCTTTGGGAAAAACTGAGTCATAGGGCCATTCTTTTTTGAAGGACATGTTGTTAATGGTGATAGATATTTAGTAGTGCTACCAAAAAAAAAAAATATATATATATATATGTATATATATACACACATATACATATTTGCATATATGCTGCAAAATGTATTTGTATATTATACATTTCATTCTTATAATGCAAACCCACATATGAAATTTAAAAAGAAGAAATATGTTTATACTTGGTATCTAAAAACCCAATAGCAGGGCTTCTCTGACAAGTTTTGTGGGATAAAATTATCTTACATACACCTGTTAGATACCAACATAGAATAGTTTGGGATGATCAAGTTTCTTTTATTTCCCTATGAAGATGAGGTCTTTAAATTCTTCTTTTATGACTGTTTTTTCTCTTATGAAATCTAAATCATGATTCAGGCCACATCACATTCTTATTCTAATGAAAAAGCAGTTTGTAGTGATAGTTCCCATTGAAGCCAACCCATTTTGTAACTAGTTTATCACTTCTCTCCTCAGTGCCTGGCAAAGGTATTTAAAAGAGACTGTAGCTGTTATAACACAGAGAAGGTGTTCAGTGGTTTTGAGCTGAGTGGGCCTCATGTCCACACTGATGGTCATGTCTTGCTTGTGCTGTATTTTCCACTCATTGGTTGTATTTGAATACTGAGGAGTCTCAAAACCATCACACCATCATGGTTCACAATGAGAAAAGGGAAAAAACATTTATGCTGAGGAGAAGTTCATGATGGGCTGTGTCTGTGCCAGAAAGACCAACCATGTATTTAGAAGGTTGGGGCTTTGAGCTACTTGGTATTCACCTGATATCCAAGGAGGGGAGGGAGGCCAGAGATTGAGTTCAATCTCATGGCCAGCGATTCAATCAATCATGCCTACATACTGAAGTCTCAGTAAAAACTCCAGATGCCAAGCTCAAGTGAGTTTCCTGGTTGATAACATACATGGGTGTCGGGAGGGTGTCTTGCCCTGGCTCTCCAGTGAGGAGGCTCAGACGCTTTTCACTTGGGATGCCCCCCATACTTTGTCCTCTACAACTCTTTTTGTTTGTATCCTTTATTACTATGGTAAAACAGTGATTTCAAGTGTGGTACCTAACTGAGTTCTATGAGTCATTGCATCAAATTATCAAAACACAGAGGGTGGTAAGAACTTCCCAATTTATAGCCAGTTGTTCAGAAGTATGGAGGACCAGGGAATCCCCAAGCTTGCAGCTGGTGGCTGAAGTGAGAGCAGTTTTATAGAGGAGTGCTTAACTTGGAAAGTCTGGTTTAACTCTGGATAGTTAGTGTCAGAATTGCGTTGCACGCAGTTACCACGTTATTTGTTTTTTTACCACCCTCTATACTCAGCCCTCTAATTACAGTTTTACTTTGCATAAACTTACCTCTGGCCCAAGTAGCCCACCATGAGAAACAAAGGCATTCCTATCATCAAGAAGTTCCGTTTCTCACAAGAACTATGAACAAAGACAAGCCAAATTCTTTATTATAATTGTCTATAATTTGGCATATATATTTCAGTATCAAAAACACACCCATGCTATTTGTTCCCTAAAACAAAAAGAAGAGGAAGTGGTATAAGTAGAGAAGTGGTAGTGTTTTTTGTAAAGTCAGAGAAGCACATATAAATATGTGAATTAATAACTCCCACATCAGAGAAACATGATCTAGGGACTTAACACAAGTCCAAAAATACAACAATAAAAGGAAAACCAAACTTTTAAAGTTGAGCAATAAGTCCAAAAATACAACAATAAAAGGAAAACCAAACTTTTAAAGTTGAGCAATAAAAGTCAGAAGGCTTGGATTTGAAATCCAGGTCTGTCCCAGCTAATTCTCCCTTTTGGCAAATTACTTAAACCCTCTGAGATACTTAATTTCCTCATCTTTAAAGCAAGAATAAAATATCTTGCAGGAATGTTGTGAAAATATATAGTTTGTGAGTAAAAGTGACTAGGTTAGGGGTAAATGTCTCATCAGAGGGAAATCTGACCACACAATACAAAATGTTTATTCCCCTAGATGTGGGGATTCGGGGAATCAATCAAGTCACATGACTTTTTTTCTCACAACCCTCACACCCAGCTTACCTAACAACTCTATGAAGTTGTGTTTAACGATGATTAGGAGAAACTGTACACCAGCCAGTAATGAACTTAGTAAACTAATAATGACTGGACCCGTAGCATGTGTGATTGGTGTAAATTTTCAGCAATTCTGGAGTACTAAGTCTGGTTTCTTTCTGCTGTTTGGCCAGAGAATTTGACATTCTCTCCTGGAAATCCTTCACGAGTAACAAATGACAGAAAATGCTTTTCCATCAAGTTGATGGCAATGGGTAGGCATCTCTGAAATTCCATGCACAGTTGATGCTTTCCTCTGAAATGGCTACAACCTTTAAACAACCCGTTCTAAACAGCATCACAAATTCCTGCAGGCTATTAACTTGAAGATTTTTATTTTGTTTTGTTTTCAGACTCTCTCAAGTTGTGATTGACAAATGATCTACAGACGGTTAATACGTTCTTTCATAGGTCTGGAGTTCTTGAGGCTAAGGAAATTAAATGCCCTTATCGTCTCTGTATGTGAAATGAAAGAAATGCAGGTCCTGAACTGGATGTCAAGATACAAATGTCTTAAAACATACTGATTTTGCCTTTATACATAAACTCCCCTTCCTGCTCTCCAACCTTCCATCTGGGCCCATCAAATTATCAGCCAGCACCTGGATTCCAGCAGCCTGTTATTATAGGCAGCTTCTTTGTAGGGAATGAGAAAAATGTTTGAGAAGCAGAATGTTTTGTCAAGGTGGAAGGGTTTATTTCATTGTAGAAGGAACTTCTCTGAGGAAAGAGGACAGCGTGATTATGTGATTAAAATATGAGGCGCTCCCAGATTTTGATGTACATTATGAACTGGAGATGCTTTATGTGCCTTCTTTCATTTACTGTCCACATGGATCCCTAAGATGAGCATTATTACTGTTCAGGCTAAGAATATTTAAGTGAATTGCTACAGGTTGTAATTCCAGAAAGTGGTAAGAGTCAGTTTGCAGACCAGTCCTGCCACTGTTCTTAAAGACCACATGGTACTGCCTGTCTGGGGAAAGATATTTAACAACAACCCATATGGTCAAGGCCTAACTCATGCTGTCAAAAAACATAACATGACATTCTGAAATTTACAGGGGTGTTTAATCTTTACATTATATAGAAAAACTACATAATGAATCAGGCTTTCTGTGAGTTAGCAAGCTGGGTGCTACTGATGGAGTTCAAGGAGATGGGAAATGAATACTTTGCAGGTGTAGCTAAGGGGAATGTTGCATTCTGTGAACTTAGAAATGATTCATTCTATGTCCAGACAACATTTATGAATCATCAGATGTCCAAGTCCTTTATATCAGCTCCTTCAGTTACTTTGGTATGATAAAATTCTACTTAACATAATTTTTTATTTTTGATTTTCTCTTGAGCATTACAGGGGGCAATAGCTTGATCAATTTAGCTCCCACAAGAGGAATTCAAGGGGCAAATTCTTCTCAAATGATGTTTTGAAGGGTTCATTTCTACCCTCCTAAATGGCCAATCCTTGGCTGGAATCTCTGTATAGACCAGAGCCTTCTTTTAGTATCCTCGGTAAACCATAATCATCTCAAGTGATGGATACTCACATGAATCTGTCTTCCACTATTTCCTAAGAGTTCCTGAGAGTTAAAAGAGAGTCACCAATAACTGCAATTAAAAAAAATTCCTCAAACAATGATTCGTAGTAATATTTTGGAGATTATTTTAAAATATACACAGACATAGATACCTCCAGAAACCTAGAATAAAAAAAAATACCAACAAAGAATTATTAATATTCAAAAGAGGTGATTTGATTGAAAAAAGAGATGACAAAAATGCAAAAGCATTTTGTATTACAACTTTAGATATTTGATAAAGAATTTTATCATTTATTAAACCTAGTTTAATTAAACACATCACACTCAATTGCCTTCAAAAGATACAATCAAAATGACTGCACATCTCAGCTACTTATATATATTTTTTATGTAGCATGTTCATGTTAACAGTTATCTACCTGATCAAGTCAGGGCTCAGCTAGGTGGTTCTGCTGTAAGTTCCTGGGCTTGTCTCCAGTCTATGGATTGCACTCGATTTGGGGCCAAGGCTGAAAGGCAGTGCCTACATGGCATAACAATTTCATGGGAAATTGCAGGAGTGAACAGAATTTCCCAATCAAGCTGCACAGGCATATTTAAGTACAATAATCTCTGGCACAGGTACATGCAAAATCCTCTTTCGCTTTGGAAATCCTTAAAGTTTCTAAAACCCTTTCTTCATTTAATTATTTAATTATCAAAGTATATGACCATTCAATGAAAAAATAACTAACTTTTTCAATCTTTGCATCTAAAAAAAATTTTAATGTAATTTTATTAATTATTCTAGAAAAGCTAGATATGTTTTCAGCAAGTAGCTCTAAAATAGAAAATTTTTTAAATGGCCTTGTTTGCAGCACAAAATATCTTTAGCTGAAGTAAACATACCCCAAAGTGTAGCTTCTTAAATTTTATGTAGATCACCTGCTATCTTGTTAAAATGCAAACTGTTGTTCAGTAGATCTGCTATTTTGTATTTGTATCATGCTCATAGTCTTACTGATGATGCTGGATACTGGATAAATTTGGGTAGCAAAGTATTTTAATTTTTATACTAAAGGAAAAGGGCTCCCTTCCCAAGTCCTTACAAACCAGGTCAATACATTGATATGCTATGCAATGGCAGCTACTCAAGCAAGATTAGATATACATATAGACGATATAGATATAGCTATAGATGTATGATATATAGATACAGATATAGATGGATGATAGATGGATATCTTAATAGATAGATATAGATGTATATGGATATAGATGTAGATATAAATACCATAAAATGTCTCTGTGATCTGGGAGCCTCTTCAGGGGTCCTCAAACTTTTTAAACAGGGGGCCAATTCACTGTCTCTCAGACCATTGGAGGGCCGGACTATAGTTAAAAAAAAAAAAAAAAAAAAAAAAAAAAAAATATGAACAAATTACTTTTCAAACTTCACAAACCATATTTTTAAGTTAAAAAAAAAAAAAAAAATGCGAACAAATACAATCACACCACCTCATGTGGCCCGTGGACCAGAGTTTGAGGATCCCTGCTTCCAGATGCTTAATTAGGTCTGAGTTTTAATAAGGATTTTTGACTAGTATTTCTCATCACATGCAGCCAAGGACTAGTCCTAAAGAGGGCTGTATGAGGAACAGGACTTGCTTGAGTAAATGTTTTATTGCATAACATGTCAGTGTATTGGCCTGGTTTAAAAAGACCTGGGGAGAGAGCTCTTGGTGTGTGTATTTGTGAGCTCAGGCATCACCGGTAAAAATACCTGACATCCTTTTCCTTAGTATGAAATGAAAATACTTTACTACTCAAATTTGTCCAGAAGACAGGAAGCAGACTAAGACAAAGGTATTGTCCAAACTTCAGCTTTTACGTACTTTACCGCCAACACTTAAACATGTTCTCCCAAGTTTTGATGCTCAGTTTCCTTTCTTTGGTGGCTCAGGATGTTCTGAAGGGTTCTGTTATAATGAAAAGTGAGGGAATTATGTGTACAATGTCCGGGCAATGATTATCTCTGGAGGATAATGCCGATTCAAGGTGGGAAAAGGCACATGCCTCCAAAGGTGCCAAAGGAAAGGTTCTATCACCTAATCTAGAGGCTGCCCAAGAGAACTCTTCTGAACAAAAATGTAATAATAATGAATCACATGAGTGTGACATTGATTGTGTACAGCAAGTTGAAGTATGAAGAAATAGAGATAAAATTGAAGCCGAATTTATTGGGGAATCTGACTCAGAACGTGGGATCACTTGGTTGGACATACCACTTCCTGTGCTATTTTCTTGAACTTCTCATCCAGCTTGAATTTCTACTGCACGGTCTTTCCACTGGCCACAAACAATGCAAAGATAGTAATTAGAAAGTGCAATGGAAATGGTATTTTAAGGAGACACTCAAAGTTGGAAAAATTAATTTAAATTAAGATCAAAATTGGGCAAGGCATTTTCTTTCTACATATACACACTAAATTTAATCTATTAGCAAATATTTTGTCTAAGAACACTTTTTAAAAAGGTCCAACATACTTATTTGTGATAAATGTGCTTGACAAGGGGAAAACGAGAAAAGAAATAAATACTTTTCTTTATGGCGAGGGACAAGGAAAGCATCCCAGATTTAAAGTCATGAAGATAGATAATGCACGTAGGTAATTTAGAGTTGTGGAGATAGATAACGTCAAGAACCAAAGAGGTATAGAGGTCCCGTTGACTGAGCCTTTCTTTGTCTCTGGTCAATGTAACTTAATTTTAAGTGGAGAAGCCTCAATTAGTTATTACAATAGTGTCTAGGGGGTCAATCTGTTTGCTGATCCAAGACGTGGATCAGCTGATTAGAATGATTTCTCATCTCATTTACCATCTGATATGAAGCATCATTCTAGACTGTCCAAAAAGGTACCTGCTGGGCTGAGGATGGCAGCTATTGACAAAGAATGGAATAAACTTCATGCCTAATGTGCCTTAGTCAATATTCAAGGGCCTCAGTGTCTGGATCTAGGATCTTCCTGGGACAATCCTGCTGAGTGATTATCTGTGGGATAATTTTAAAAAGGGAAAGGTAGAGTTTAGATTCAAACTTTTACCCTCAAATTACATATTTAATACATTTAACACATCCAATTTCCCATTGGCATGTAGAAAATAAGGAAAATCCTTTCCTTACTGTAAGCTAGAAAAAATAGTGCAGTATGAAAGAGTGGGCATATACATGAGTTTTATATGCAGCCTGCCCTGAATTTAAAACCATCCTTTGGAATTTAGTAGCAGAATGAACATGGGTGGCTATTTATATCTCATTTTTCTCCTCTGTAAAATCTGGGTAATTGCATATACCCCCTCAAAATCTAGATAGCACAGTGCTAGTCACTTAGCTATAACTCAGCATGTTAAAGCTGACATCTGGCATTAGCAATATTACCATTATTACTATCATTTTGCTGATGAAGAAATTAGTGATAGCCAAAGGACATGGAAGGGAAGACTTACCTACTGATTATATGCAAAGGAAAATATTATTAGGCCCTACTAAATAAGTAGATTCATCAACCAGAAACAATCTTGCTGATATTCCCAATGCAAAGAACAGAAGTTGGGGTAAGGAGGGATTTTCAGACAGATGTTAGAAGATTGTGACCCTTTCCACAGCAGCTGATACATCCAGGAACACATGAGGGCAAGTGTGACAGCAGCTGCAGAGTGAGCTCTCCCTCACCAGTGGACAAGAGAGCACTTCATCAGTTGTCAACTGTAGCAACAACAAGTTGTTCCTATATGAAATTCCATGACATAGCCCTGGAAAAAATTCCTTGCCAAGGAATTTTCAGGATCTAACTTCCCTATACTTCCCCCAAACAACTAGGTTCCTAATTTAGCTGAGCACAACTTGAATGATTCTAAACATTGCCCTTCTGCCTCCTTCATCAGGGTCTAAACACAACATGAAAACCTCATGTCAACTCTCCCTACATATTATACTTGTAAATTTGTGAAAATACAAGGAAAATCACCAGACATAGTCAGGATTCATGAAAGCGAAATGATTAATATATGTCAGAGTAAATGAGCTCAAATAGCAAAGTTTCTTAAAAAAATTGAGAACATTAGTTTAAAATGATTCAGGGTATTTTATCTACACAAAGGAACATATCAAGGTCAGACAAGGTTGACTGTTTGAAATTAAAAATATTTCCTAGGTAATGAAATATAACTTTGTGCTATAGGCTAAATGCCAAGATTCACATTTGAATACTAATGCTCAAGGTAATGGTAGCGATGGGGGGGCCTTTAGGAGGTGATTTGGTAATTAAGAATGGGATTCATGCACTTGTAACAGAGCTCCCAGAGAGCCCCTTTCCTGCTTCTTCCATGTGAAGACACAGCAAAAGATGGCCATCTATGAATCAGGAAACACAACCTCACCGACACTGAATCTGCTGGCACTCTGATCTAGGACTTCTCAGACTTCAGAACTTTGAGAAATAAAGAGAGGAGGCAGAAGTGAAGTGAGAAGGATGGAAATAGGTCACGATGCTTAGCAGGACCAGAGGTAATTAGGGAATGTGCCTACACAAGGAAAAGGAACAGAGGAGGAAATCCTAGGCACCAAGGATCCTCCGAGGATACTGCAACTGGAGTGGCAGGAGAGATCCCAATACTGCAGGTCTCTGGACTGACACGGAGAACTGACTGGAGTCTGTGCAGGGACATTGCCCAGAAAGGCCTGCTGGCTTGAGAACCCTGGGTGCTGCAGCTGATGCTATTATAATAGCCCAACTCCGAAGCACTTCTTTTACCCAGGGATCAAATCTCTGACTTCTCCCTCTCCCTTGCTCCTTCCAGATGGAATCCCAGCACTCACATGTACACATGTGATCACTTCCCACAGGACCTGGGTGGAGCCTGAGCCTATAGCCCTTGGGGCCCACTGCCCAGTCCAGAGCAGCTGGATCACTGCTGCCACCACTTCCTGAAGGGCTCCAAGTGGGACAAAAGCCAGCCGAGCCATGGCCTTTGGATTCATGTGGACTGCACTCTACAGAGTTGTGTCATCCTTTGCAGGTGCCTTGGGAACTGTGCCCTGTGTGTGCTCCCCAAAACCTGCAGCCACCCTCACCCTGTGTGTGCACCTGGAACCAGGTTCTGGCCCTGCCCTTGTGGTCCAGTGAAAACCACAGGAGAGGTAGAGCAGGGCAGCAGTATTAAAGGCTAAGTACATGAGCCCCTCTCCTGCCTGCTCAAACTTCCAGACTAGCATTTGAGCATGCCACCCAGGGATACACCCCTCTCTCCAGTGAGCAATAGATATACCAGCAGAGAAGAACAGGTGGGCCATGTCTGCTCTCTGCTCTGAGCTGAGAGAGCAGCCCCAGATGAAAAGGAACCAGCCTTAGCACTTCAGCAACATGAAAAACAGGCTGTGTTCACACCCCAATGGGTGTTTTTATGCCAGTTCCATGCTGTTTTGGAAAAGAAGTAATTTCATAAAAAGGACACCTGTACTCAAATGTTTATCGCACCACAATAGCAAAATATGGAATCAACCTATCAACTGATGAGTGGACAAAACAATGTGATACACACACACACACCACACACTGTGTGTACTACTCAGCCATAAAAAGGAATAAAATGATGTCTTTTGCAGTAACTTGGATGAAACTGAATACCATTATCCTAAATAAAGTATCTCAGGAATAGAAATGCAAATACCACGTGTTATCGCTTCTAAGCGGGATCTAAACAATTTCTCTATATGGTCATAAGGAGAAGTTATGGACACTGGAAACCAACAAGGGGTAAGGGTGGAAGGAGAGTGAACAATTAAAGTCTATTTCTCAAGCACAGTGAACACGATTCTGGTGATGGGTACCCAGAAATCTCAAACTTTTGCATGATACAATTTAGTCCACATAACAAAATATACTTATATCCTCTAAATTTTTTGAAATAAAACTTTTAATAAAACAAAGCCAATGAGAAAAAAGTTGTTTATGAGCTATCTAGTCTATGGTATTTTTGTAATAACATCCCAAACAGACGAAGACACTGTGAGTCAGCCTCAGTGTCATTTATATATTTTCTGAATCTGGCTTAGTCATTCCCCTAAGCAAGTAACTACTACATTTTTATTAGTTGAAATTCTCTTAAATGGGTATTAAATTTTGGGTACAGTTAAAATTGAACTTTTCCTTGTAAAAGGACCACATTGGGGTGAGTAATTTTTATACGTTTTCCTTCAATGGATCAACAGTTTTTTCTGATACTGATAATGCAAAATACATAAAAATGGGAGGTCCATTAAAGATCTTAGGAATTCCATGTATTCAAGACTGAAGGCTCTTGAAATCAATCAGGATAAACTTCTGTTGAGCTTGCCAAGCATTTTTATTTTTATTTATTTATTTATTTATTTATTTTTGACAGAGTCTCACTCAGTCACGCAGGGTAGAGTTCCATGGTGTCATAGCTCACAGCAAGCTCAAACTCTTGGGCTTGAGTGATCCTTTTTTTTCAACTTAACCAAGTACCTGGGACTATAGGCACCTGCCACGATGTCCAGCTAGTTTTTGCCTATTATATTAGAGATGTGGTCTCACTTTGCTCAGTCTAATCTCAAACTTCCTGAGCTCAGGCAATCCATCTGCCTCCGCCTGCGAGAGTGCTAGGATTGATTACAAGGATGAGCCACCACACCCAGCCAGGATTTTTAAATATATTTCACATCCAGATTGTCTTGGCTGTCACCCACTTGGCTGGGCGTTATATGGTGGGTGTGAGTGAGGTAAGCCTCTTCTTTTACACCTTGAAGAATCCTTGCATGCTTGGCTAAAAGTGACAACATTCACCATGGAAGATCCTGAACCAGGATCCAGGCAGGCAATACTGTACATTTCAGGACCCACTGGCACTAAGTGCTTTGGGGAAGGTTCTCTTCTTACTGCCCTAGTGTCAGGTGAGGGTGACCATGTTGTCTGCTATTTAGAGTGGGACAATTATGAGAGTGAAATGAGAAACTTGGTAAACTAAGACCATCCCAACTACATGTGGTCTTCCAAGCACTCTAACTAGTGGTGGAGTATCAGTAAGTGATTAAAGATTCTTGTTCTTTGGGACTTTCTAAATGAATTTCTCTCAGCCTGAAAGGCACAGTCCCATGAGGATAGCCCATTGCTCTTTAGTCCTGGTTCCAGTGACTTGGTGACTTATTTTGCACTAGGAACTTCAACTTGGAGATGATGACTTGCAGCCTCAGAAGGGACTCAATGTATAAGGTAGAAAAATTAGAGAAAGTAGAAGTAAAATGTAAAATGCTCCCTTTTTTTTTTTTTTTTTTGGGACAGAGTCTCACTCAGTCGCCCTGCTTAGAGTGCCTTGGTGTCATAACTCACAGCAACCTCAATTCTTGGGCTCAAGCAATCCTCTTATCTCAGCCTCATGAGTAGCTGGAATTACAGGCACCTGCTACAAGGCCTGGTTTTTCTATTTTTAGTAGAGATGGGATGTCACTTTGCTCAAGCTGGTCTTAAACTCTTTACTTCAAGTAATCCATCTGCCTTGGCCTCCCAGAGTGCTAGGATTACAGGCGGGAGCCACCAAGCCTGGACTGTGACATGCTCTTGATAGGCCTTATGAAGGCTGACAGAGCAGTCCTGAGCAAACATCATTCTCAGGGTCAAATTTTACATTGGACCTCCCAGTGGGACAGACAAAAAAATACCCAAAGAAATGAGAGAAAAGCAATAGGCTATGTATGTACATATTTTTCCTCAAACACCTGTTATGCTGGGAGCTGGGAAAAATATAATACATAAGAAATATAATACATAAGAAAATAATAGGTGTGTGTGTGCATGCACGTGCATGTGTGTGTGTGTGTGTGTGCAGGGGCTTGTGCAAGGCACAGGCACAAATTAATACAATGAAATACAGAGGAGAATGAAGTGACTCCAGAATTCAGAGGGAGAATTGTGCATCTTTGACAGAGTGATTATAAAGGAGAAGAATAAGCAGGGCATTGGTGGAGAGGTAGCAGCTGTGATAGGAGCCGTGTTTTATGTAGGTCATTCCAGATGTTAAATACAACAGAGGTGAGAAGGCCAAAGGTTGGCTTTGGAGAGGGTTGAATCTGATCTATCCAATGGCAGAGCTAGAAGGAGGCTCTAAAGGTCCTTGTGACAGGTGCTATCACTTTCAGTACATCCACCCTTTGGACTTCCTCAGGTGACAACACAGTGAGAAAGTATCATCTAAAGGTCTTTCCTGCAACTTTCATTTAATACGAAGGGATGGACTGTTTACTTTTCATTAAAGAAAGCTGGCCAGTGATTTGAACAATCACTTACAGTAGTAGACGGTGTTACCAAAGTAGAATGTCTCAAGACACACACACCAGAAATAGTACAAATAGGGAGTGACTTCTGGATTGGAGAAGGGGCAACTGAGAGACTTCTAGCAGCCCACATTTTTCATGTGGAATTACGTAATCCTAGCCAGGGGAGAAGCTCTTGACTAGTGGCTCTCAACCTTCCTAATGCTGCGAAGTATTTTCATTGTTACAAAGGAGTCGCGACCCATAGGTTGAGAACCGCTGCCCTTGACCTTCCCAAGCTCTGAAACTAAATATACAGCCAGTAAGAGAAGATGAGATGGACAGAATTGCTCCAGGGAGGGAGCTCACACTGGGCTTCACACTTTTTATGAACCTAAGCAGCCACAGCCTCTGGCAAACCACATACTGTGCTTGGACCCAGCAGCACTGGGACTGGGCGTTATGGAGACTCAGGCTGTGCAGCTTAGACAGGAGAGCAAGTCAGGAGCATCCCAGCATCCAGGGCTAGGAAGGAAGTGAGGACTGGATGGTAACTTGGTGTGAAAAAGTGTGATTTGCATCGGCGTCTGGATCTCTCGTATGGTCATTGGGGATTCCGATTCTCAGGTGTAACAGTGTAAAAAGAATAAATTCAGTGTTTGACAGTAGAATGGGACAAGTGTACTTAACCAAAATGTATTGTGCTGAGGTGATGGGCACCCTGACTGTCCTGGCCTTGATTGCTATGTGTTATATACATGTAACAAAATGTCTCATGTTTGCCACAATTTTACACAAATATAAAATAAATTTTAAAACTATATAAAAATAGGAATAGTAAGAGTACTTGAAGCACATTTTAGTCAAATAGAAAAACATATTCTTAAGCACCAAAATTATATATATATATATATATATATATATTTTTTTTTTTTTTTTTTTTTTTTTTTTTGCAGTTTTTGGCCAGGGCTGGGTTTGAACTCACCACCTCCGGCATATGGGGCCAGCGCCCTACCCCTTTAAGCCACAGGCGCCGTCCTTTTTCAATATATTTTTTGAAAAGAAAAAAGGGCCCCTGAGGTTTCAAAATTGAGCTTCCACTTACCCTCTGATGTGTAATGTCAAACACAATGATCTCAGCCACATCTGCCCAGCCCATTGAGAATACTGCAGTCTTCTCACCATAGGCATAGCTTGAGCTAAGTCTCAGGACCTAAGTCCAGCCAATCATAATCCCTCCCAGTACTTTTCTTCCAAAACTACCAAGAAATATTTTTTTCTCCCTCATCATGCCTTGCCTAGTACTTGAGGTGTATAAATTTAAGCTTGCCATGAGACACTTATCCAGCCCCGTACAGAAAGCTGCTCTGCAAATAGGAAAAAGTAAGTTCGACATGAAAAGATAAGCAGAGATGAAAGACGAATAGAGAGTTAAAAGAATTCTTTGTTCTTCCCCTGGACACTTCTGACCCTGCCTTTTTTGTTTTTAATTCATTTAGCTATCTCAATTGTGTTAGAAATTACATGGGCCACTGTATCCCTTTTGTTGTTAACCTAATCTAATTTGGGTTTCAATCACTTACAAATAAGTGTGGTGACAAACACAAAAATATATTTGATGAGACACATGATTTGAGGGATGTCCAGTCTTTGGGACAAGAGCAATAAGGGCAGTAGAAGATCTTCCAGGTCCTCAGTAAGAACTGTTAGCTGAGCACTTATGAATGAGGAAGATGACGTGGACTGCCACCTTCAGAACTGCAGACTTGTGTCTGCCTGGTGTTTTCCATTCCCCACAGGGAACCTCAGAGCAGCCAGCAATCTGAAGAAACCTGACAGAAATTCAATAGGAATTCAATAAACCCCAGTAAGACCCATTTCATTCCTGCTGCTGCTGCTGCTTCTGTCTCCAAAGAAAATTAAGGGCCACACTGATAGCCTGTCTTGCTAATTCAGGTATTGCAGGATCCAAAGGACTCGATATTTATAGGGATCTTAGTACAAATCATCTGAATGGTTTAATTGGTAGAATAGTCAGATAAGCATTCTTCTCATTGTTGTCTAGCGAGACATCCTATCTCCGTATATGATGACCTTCTGAGCAAGAGTTTTAATTTAGTTTTGTTTTGTTTTTTTTGTCTTGTTTCTGAAGACGGGGTCTCCATCTGTTGCCAGGCATAATCACAGCTCAAATTCCTGAGTTCAAGTAATCCTCCTGGCTTAGCCTCCTGAGTGGAGTAGCTGGGTCTACAGTCACATGCCTCCATACCCAGCTAACTTTTCTTTCTTTCTCTCTCTCTCTCTCTTTTTTTTTTTTTTTTTTTTTTTTTTTTTTGAGACAAGGCCGTGTTCTTGCTCAAGTGGGTCTCAAAGAGATTGTTTATAATGCTGTCTAGAGACTATGCAAAAGCATTTTTCTGTACTTTTCTTTTCTTATCCAAAAGCAAAACTGTAATTATTTAACTTTACAGCCACAGTCACAGAAAGGGATTAGGAAGATACTTTGTGAGAGACTTAATACTCAAATGGGAGGCTTCACTTGCAGCTGAGAATTTTGAACCCAGCTAGACTCATCTGGACTCTTGCTGGCTTCCTCATCCCGGCTTACCCAAGGCTTTATTTACTGAGAAGTCTGCTCCTCTGGAATATTGTTGAACTCTAGATGATGGAGTGAATAAATTGATGTAGTAAAGGCACTCTACTGCTTTCTTAAACAGGACTTGAGCAAGTGGCCTAGCTTTCCATACAATTCAAAACTACATGTATTATCTGGGAGCCATGTAGGATAAATGGAGACAAGTCTGAGCAAGAGCAAGACCTCATCTCTACTAAAAATAGAAAACCAGCGAGGCATTGTGGTGGGCACCTGTAGTTCCAGCTACTCTGGAGGCTGAGGCAGGAGGATAACTTGAGCCCAAGAGTTTGGAGTTGCTATGAGCTAGGCTGATGCCACAGCACTTTACATTATAGGGCAACAGTGTTTCAAAAACAAGCAAACAAAAAACCCCAGAAAACACTAAAAAACAACACAAAACACTGCAACTATTATAATGCATGTGAACACTAATGGTAGTCTGTGGCTGCTGTGAAAGCATTATCCTTGAGCTGTTCACAGGACAGAATGTGGAGGTAATGCTACTGTCCCTGGATTCCCAGCTTCACATGGTTCAAAGCCTTTGGCCATGGCATCTCCTAAAGAACTTTTGCTCTCCTGCTCACTTTTCACTCTGCTACTTTTGTTGCCTAGATCATTTGTCAGATACCATCCTTTGGGATAACATGAAGCTGGGGATTCTACACAGACATTAGTTATGGGAATCTGCTTCCCCCAGGAGGACTGCGCTTGCATCACTACCATAGCTAGCCCAATTATGTAATCCATCTGGTCCGTGCTAAGGATGTTTTTCCTAAATCTAAGCCATGCCTAAAACTTGTTATTAACATATCAAATCTACTTAAGGCCATGTTGCATTCAGAACTTTACTTTCTCTCATGAGGCCATTTGAGAATTTCATATAGGTAGAGTATAAAGAAACCTTTTTTCTTACATCCTAATCTCCTCTGACAAATCTATCAGGACCTTATACTTATAAAATTAGACTATTAGGGTGACTGTAACTCATTACCAGAAAGACGGAGGAAATGACAAGTAAAAGATGGTCTTGCCAATAGCTATCCTGAAATGAGGGGATGTAGAGATTCAATGTAGCATGTATAATGCCCCAGCTATTGTGGGACATGGTGAGACATTTCCTGGTGACCTTCTAGAAAAGCTAGATGAACACCTTGGGGCACTCTCTCTTAGCCTAATACTTCCGCAAACCATCCTAAAGAGTATGTTTAAGATTGCAAAGTGCAGGTCTGAATGCGCCTTTTTAAATCAAGTTTTCCACATGGCTCAGATACTACAGCAGGAAAAGCCTGGATGGAGTCAATTGGTGATTTTCAAATTATCAGTGGTTGATTCACCATTCACAGATTTGATAATGAAACAGAAATGTCATGTCAGGTACTCAGACACTATAAGTACCAGTGAGGACAAATGTTTTGTGATTTCTACATCAACCTTTGCTTATCCAAACTCAGGTCAACGTACCCAAAACGTGACTCATGAACATCCAGAGGAAGGCAATTCATCACAAAAGAGCAAACAGTTATTAAATGTGTGTGTGTGTGTGTGTGTGTGTACCAAAACCTCTTTTGGATCTGGTTCCACAAGCAAGAAGCTTAGAAATTGGAATTCTATTTCAGCAACATTAAAAAGTCAAACAGACTAAATGTTTAAAACCTCTTATTGAATCTGTAAAAGAGGTGACAACACAGGGCAAATGTTTACCTCAAAAAATGGAGAGATAAACAGGCACTTACGGGAAGTTATGGCTCACCAGAGCAACACTCACAGATGGAAACTGCTGCAGGTAAGATAATCTGAAGTGTAATTGGTGAATCTCAGTGCAGGCGGATCTGAGCGTTAAAAGTTCTAGAGTGGCCTGAGTGGAGGGGACCCCCACAATATTGTGAAACCTACCACGAGCAGCTCAACAAAGTTCTGACAGTAAACAAGAGGGCAAAATCCCCTGCATTTCTAGCAGTGGAAGTGGAAAGGAACCATTCTGAATTCTGTCAAATCACTCTGTTTTTCTTACCAGGGCTACCATCAGGAGAAACTAGTTAACTACAGCCTAATATGATAATACTTAACACTAATTTTGTAGGGTACAGAATTCTAATTTTCAAATATTTTTTCTTTTCTTTTTTCTTTTCTTCTCCTTCTGATATTATTATTGCACACAATAACCTCAAGTGAAAATACCCAACTCCAAAAGTTCTAGCTTTCTTTCTTTTTCTTTTTTTTTTAATTAAATTATAGCTGTGTACAATAATGCACTTACAGGGTACAAGGTGTTGGTTTTATATAAAATTTGAAATACTTACAACAAACTGGTTAGCATTGCCTTCACTGCACTTTCTTAATTATTATATTAAAATATTTATACTCTACACCTAGTAGATTTGACATGTACCCTTGTAAAATGCACCATAGGTGTGGTCCCACCAATTACCCTTGTTCCACCAATCCCACCCTCCCCTACCCTCCCCCTTCTCTTTCCCCTTAATCTTGGGCTATAGTTGGGTTATACCTTTCATATGGAAGTGTGGGTGATTATATATTGGTTTCACAGTAGAACTGAGTACATTGGATATTTTTTCTTCCATTCTTGAGATACTTCACTAAGAAGAATATGTTCCAGTTCCATCCATGTAAACATAAAAGAGGTAGTCTCCATCATTTTTAAGGCTACATAATATTCCATGGTGTACATATACCACAATTTATTAATCCATTCATGGGTCAATGAGCACTTGGGCTTCTTCCATGACTTGGCAATTATGAATTTGGCTACAATAAACATTCTGGTGCAGATATCTTTGTTATAAAGTGATTTTTGGTCTTCTGGATATATACCTTGTAGAGAAATTACAGGATCAAAACAGCAAGTCTATATTTAGATTCCTAAGTGATCTCCAAACTTCTTTCCAAAAGGAACCTATTAGTTTGCATTCCCACCAGCAGTACAGAAGTGTTCCCTTTTCTCCACATCCACCCTAACATCTCTGATTTTGAGATTTTGTGATGTGGGCTAATCTTACTGGAGTTAGATGATATCTCAAAGTGGTTTTGATTTGCATTTCTCTGATGATTGAGAATGATGAACATTTTTTCATGTGTCTATAGACCATATGCCTTTCTTCTTCAGAGAAGCTTTTATTCAAATCTCTTGCTCACAATGAGATGGGATCATTCAGGAGCCCTCAATTCAGTGTATTAGCAAAAGTTCTACCTTTGCATGTGGGAATGGGGAACTACCCAACTTGAGCTCACTCTAGCCATCTTGTCACAATTAAGGAAAGAGATTAAAAAAATTTTTTTTTTTGAGAAACACATGTGCAGTTCACAGTCCACAGGTAAAGGCCTGTTAAAACACTGAGACTTACTATAAAGTCTATAGACAACTTCTCTTGTTCGCATTACTAATGTTCTATTTAGGGAAATTGCTTTTACCCATATTTCTGCTATCAAAAACAATCATAAGGCATAAATAAAACTAAACATACTCTTACAATACAACCCAGTAATTGTATGCCGTGGGGTTTACTTAAAGGAGTTGAAAACCAATGTTCACTTAAAACCTAAACATGGATGTTTATAATTCCCCAAAATTAGAAGCAACTAAGGTGTCCTTCAGGAGGTCAATAGATACATAAACCATGTTGCATTCAGACAATGAACTACTCTTAAGTGTTAATAAAAACAAGTGATCTTGTTATGAAAGAGAGAACCTTAAATGTATATCACCAAGTGAAAGAGTCAAATCTGAAAGCCTACTGACTGTAAAACCGCAGCTCTATGACATTCTAGAAAAAGTAAAACTATGGAGAGAGTGAAACAATCAGTTGTTTACAGGGGTCAGGTAGAAGGAAGGATGAACAGGTACAACCCAGAGAATTTATAGGGCAGTGAAAATACTCTATGTGTTGCTTTAATGATAGAGACGTGTCATCATGCGTTTCTTTCTCTAAACACACAGAAGATCAACACCAAGAAAAAAGGCTAATGGTGATTATGATGTGTCAATGTAGGTTCATCAATTGTGACAAATGTAAAACCTTAGTGAGTAGAGGCATGAGTAGGGGGAGGGGTTATAAAGCACTAGTGGTAGGGGCATGAGTAGGGGAAGGAGCTGTAACACCCTAGTGGGCAGGGGCATGAGTAGGGGGAGGGTCTGTAAAACCCTAGTGGGTAGGGGCATGAGTAGGGGCAGGGGCTGTAACACCCTAGTGGGTAGGGGCATGAGTAGGGGGAGGGGCTGTAACACCCTAGGTGGCAGGGGCATGAGTAGGGGGAGGGTCTGTAAAACCCTAGTGGGTAGGGGCATGAGT